>JAJOZX010008699.1:0-167469 GCA_023014485.1 Bathynomus jamesi
AGACAGTTGCATGGGAAGCCTTTAAAGCAGTCGTCAAGAACTTTTTAGGTAAGAACAAGGCACCGAATTACGTGCAGTTGTTTAAGATGCTTGAAGCGTTTAGGTTAATGGGGCACAATATGTCCTCAAAGGTACATTTCCTACATTCCAACTTGGTCTTTTCTCCGACCACCTTGGTCGCAACAGTGACGAACATGGGTAAAAATTTCACTCGGACATTCCCACGATGGAAACAGATACCAAGGCAGGTGGAACCCAACGATGCTGGCTGACCACTGCTGGATATTAATCTGGGTAACCCCAAATGTCGCCAATAATCGCAAGACAGAATGGAGAGAATGCAACGACGGGCTACTAAGATGATTCCTAGACTTAGAAACAAATTATACACTGCCCGTTTACAAACGTTAAATTTATTCTCATTTGTAAAAAAAGCGCATTCGAGATTTAATCCAGGTGTTTAAAGGGAGTAAAGGTTTTGATAATGTCGACGTCGAAGAATATCTCATCTTCAGAAATGCAGATATAACTCGCGGTTATAGTTTCAAATTAGTGGGTAGGGTAAACATTTTAATTCTAATGAAGCTAAACATTTTTTCTTCAATCGTATAGTTAATTTGTGGAATGGATTGCCAGCCAACGTATTTCAAAGTAATTCAATCGAGTACTTTAAAAAGAGACGAGAAGCTTATCTTGCCTTCAGTCCCAAGTTAGAAGCATTTGTTTAGAGCGTAAAAGTATTGTGGAATTTTCATTCGGATTCCTCCTTTTTACTTTAAAATTTTCACTTTATCTTTAAATTTATTTCCTTCTTTTCAAACTCTCTTCTTTGCTTTGCTTTAAAACTCGCACTTGTCTATACATTTTTGTGAATTGAATTGAATTGAATAACCTTTATTAATAATAAAATAAATACAGTAGTCTTTTTACAATTTACAATTTTTACAATGACATAAATAATTGTGAAGCTTTTTTTAATTTGGCCCTTAAGCTTTAGGCTTTACTGGGCTCTTATTAAAAATAAGCAGCTAGCTGTTATAAATTAATAATAATAAATAAATAAATAAGTAAATAAGTATTATTAATAGTTAAAACCTGTATTTCAATATTAAACAATATTAATGGACAATATTAAACATTATTAGTGGACGTTAATCCAAGATTTTTGTTAGTATCCCATTATTAATCGGGATTTCAACTTGGTTTTAAACAAATTTACATTCGCAATATTTTTTATATCGGCATGCAAGTCATTCCATAGTTTCAATCCAATGAAAATGGGTAGTTTTTGAGATGAAGACAATCGAAATTGAGGTATAACAAGCTTTGATCTATTTCTGGTCTGATACGAGTGGATTTCTTGATGAGTTACAAAATATCTATTTACCCATTGCAAATTAATGATTTTGCTCTTACACTTGTAAATAAAAATAAAATGTGCCAGTTTGTTTATATCATTGAGCTTTAGTAGGTTTAGCTCTTTAAATAATGCACTAGAGTGATCAAGGAAATCAGCATCTGATAATAACCTTATTGCTCGTTTTTGGATGACAAAGATACCATTTAATGCGTTGTTAGCGGAGTTTCCCCAAACAAGGGTGCAGTATGTTATATAAGGAAGAACAAGAGTATGATAAAGAGTCAATAAACTTGTTTAGGGACTACATTTCTAAGTTTAAACATTATAGCAACGCTCCTTGAAATCTTTTTCGCGATATAATTTACATGATCACTCCACTGAAAATTCTTATCTAGCATTACACCAAGAAATTTTGTTACAGTACACTCCTTTATGGTGATTTCATTAACATTAAGTTCATCAAGATATACATTTCTTTTATTAGTAAAAATCATGAAATTTGTTTTACTGGTATTTAGGGAGTTTATTGGTGGTCAACCATTTCATTACACTGATGAATTCTGAATGAAATATATTCTTAGCTGTATTAACATCTTTGCAAGAAAAGGAGAGAGTTGTATCATCTGCAAACATTATGAAGTTCAGTATATCAGATGAACGTGGGAGGTCATTTATATATAATAAAAATAACAGTGGACCCAGCACTGAGCCCTGTGGCACACCATGTTTGACAAGCGCTTTAGTGGAGCAAACCTTATTTACTGATACAAAATTATATCTATCGGACAAATAACTTTTAAACCAATCACTGATTGCCCCTCTAAAGCCGTAACAATACAATTTATTAAGTAGAATATTATGGTCTATGACATCAAACGCCTTACTCAAATCCATAAATATTGATATCATTATTTCTTTGTTCTCCTTAGCTATATTTACATTTTCCATAAGATTTAAAATAGCCATTTCCGTTGTTCTATTATTACGGAAGCCATATTGATTTGGAGATAATAAATTGTAAGATTCTAAATATCGCTGCATTCTACTTTTTACAATTTTTTCGAAAACTTTGCTGAACACAGATAATGAACACACCGGCCTGTAATTTGTTGCTAGTGTAGGATCACCCCTTTAAAAAGGGGTGTTATACAACCAGTTTTTAGCATTGATGGGAATATTCCTTTGGAAATACTTTGATTGATAATTTTAGCCAAAGTTACAGATATCTTATCTTTAACAAGTTTCAATATAGGTACAGGAATGTTATGAATGTTACTTTTTGTATTTTTTAATTTACCAATAATATTCTGGACCTCAGTAGAGGTAGCAGGAACAAAAGAAAATGAATTTAGTGGGCTGGGTGGCATATATTCTAGAGGTGAGTGATCATTATTTTCTTCCATCCTTTAACTTTCCTTCTTAAACAGACAGCCTCGTAGGGACCAGCCGGTCTGTTGCTGTTTGGTGTCCTTTGTATTCATTTGTATTTAATTCCTCTGCAAAAAAGAGAATTGAAAGCTAATTCATATTGGTCTCTCAATATTTCAGCTACTTTTTTTTAGATAATCGGTTAGCTCATTAATTTCTTTTCTAAACCCATTAATGGCCATTGTCCCTTTTTTGGGAATCATTTTAACAATACAGTTTAGGTTAGAACTTAAAAGTGAAATTTTTAAATATCAGGAAGTATAAAAAAATAGTTTGGGCCCATAATTTGGTACGATAGTGGCCCGCATTTTTGTTTTCCTTTCGCGAAGCTATAGAAGTATTTTGGGTTATCTTTTACTGCTTTCATCGCATCTTCTTCTTCCCACTTTGAATGACCCTTAACTTTGTATTTCGCTGTCTATACTCTCCAATTTTACTTGTATCACCTTTCTGGTGTTGTTTTCTGTGTAATTAATTAACTTCGTAGCTACTCTCCTTCGTTTGCAGAATAATGTTCGCTTTTGCCTCTCAAAATAGTTCCTCTTTCCCTTTGGCTGTACTTTCGGAACATATTTTACTAAGATTTCCAGCGTCTTTTCTTCGGTTGTTTTATCCTCTAAAACTGTTTTCCACTCTATTTTTGCCATATAGGTTGTGATTTCTTCCCAATTTATAGTGTTAGAGTTTAGGTTAAAAGCTCAAATTATCTTCTCTCTTCCGTATGAGTATTTTGTTTTAGTGTTCTCGCCATATTAGTTGATACTTCGATAATGTTGAGGACTGAGATATTTGTCGATGTTATTTTTATATCATTGATTAAGATGGTGTTATTCGTGAATTTTTTTTCTCCCGCCTTAACAAAAATTCATTTGTTAAAGCTATCAACATTTTTGCTTGTTCCTGGTCTTCACTTATGTACCCCTTCTCCTGGTGTATATATACACATTTCTTTTCATCCTTTTGCATTTTATAAATGGAAAATTAAAATCATAGCCGAGTATTATATTTGGGGATGGGATGTTTAAGGACTTAGATTTTTTATATCGTCATGGGTTCAGAGAATTTTGCATTTGGAGTGTTCGGAGGTCTGCAGATGACTATCAGTATCACGTTAAGTGTTTCAATTTTTACTGCTAAGACCTCCACGTACGTACAGTAGCTGTTTGGATTACTTATTGTTATTATTTCTGACATATATATAATATATATATATATATATATATATATATATATATATATATATAACATAACTTTCCCTTCTATTGCTTTATATAATCAGTGCAAATTTTTTCAGGAAATATAATTGCTTTGATTTCTGAGCTTCGTTCAGAGGTTGAAGCTCTGCAAAGCTCCTTTGGAAAAGAGACCTCAAAAACTAAAGAGCTGGAACAAAGAATTCAACACTTAAATTATACTTTTGCTTCTGAAGACCTTGAAACGGAAACAGGTTTGTGAGGATGACTGAAGTCAGCTTTTCACGACTATAAAGTTAGAGAACTCATGGCATTATGTAGCTGAAATTATTTTTCATGCGCGAAGTAGAAGCCAAGGGCGAATTTTGTATTACATACATGTATTAACTTTGAATTTAGAATGTTTAATACAATTTTTGATATCTCTTCTCTAAACTCTAAAATCGGTTATAAATTAGCTATTTATTGTGGTATAAGTAATAATTTCTTTATTTGTTCTCATTCGTTACAACTGAGAATAAACAAAATAAACAATACTTCTTCAGGGAATGTCCTCTTTACAGTCAATGCCTTTCCGTTGGAAGATTATGCATTCTTTTCTACAGTATTTGTATTGAACATACAGTTTTTCAAAGTAAACGTTTCGGCCACAGGTGGACACCCGGGGAAGAGGACCCAGTGGGAGCCATCGGCTTTTTCAATCTCGAGAAAAGTTTTAAGTAGAATCACTCGAGCGTCATTGGTTTTTAGTTATTCTCTTTATGAAATACATCATATTTTAACCACAGTAAATGTTTAGCTTACAATTACTGAAAACTAAAATTGTTTAAACAATAAATTCACTATTTTAATTAAATGAACTGATTCTAGATTATTACAAAAGCCATAAATTGAGTTTAATTAATTTTAATAATTTTGATAGAATTGCCCTTGTTTTTGTAATGTACATTAAGTGACACACTTTTATAGGAAAGGTTTCTCCAATTTATACTTTGGATAACAACGCTTTTAATTTAAATAAATAAGGATAAATGCCTCAGAGCTACCAGTAATATAACCAGTAAGTTAGTATAATTAATTTAATGATGTGTATGTGTATATATATATATACATATATATATATAATATATATATTATATAACAATATTATATATATATATATATATATATATATATATATATATATATATATATATATACAGGGTGGGCGGAAAGTAGCTCCCTATTTTGGATTGGTAAAAAAATACGTATATTATTTATTTCAGAAGAAATAATATGAAAGGTAGGCATACATGGTAGGTTTTCTCTAAAATTCAATGTGGGCTCCAACTCTTTCCAACAGCTTCTGGAGCCGCCCAGGAATGGCGTCCACTGACTTTAGCAGGAACTCCGGCGGGATGGAGGACATAACTTCCCGAATTCGGTCCTCCAGTTCTTCCAATGTCCTCGGTTTGGTGCGGTAGACTTCTTCCTTTACCCACCCCCAAAGAAAGAAGTCGCACGGTGTCAAGTCGGGCTCCTGGCTGGCCATTGATGTGGACCACGCCGACCCATCCAACGCCCAGGGAAGTGGGCATCCAGCCACTCACGGACAACAAGAGCGAAGTGCGGAGGGGCGCCATCTTGCATAAATATCAGATCGTCGATGTTCTCCCATGTGCTGACAACCGGCCAGACCTCGTTTCGCAACATAGCAAGGTACCGCTCAGCATTCACGTCTTGCGCAGAAGGAACGGGCCCACATCCTGATCTGAGGTCATACCACACCACACCGTTACACTGAACCGATTCTGCCGTTTTTTCAGCGGTAACCGTGCGACTTCTTTCTTTGGGGGTGGGTAAAGGAAGAAGTCTACCGCACCAAACCGAGGACATTGGAAGAACTGGAGGACCGAATTCGGGAAGTCATGTCCTCCATCCCGCCGGAGTTCCTGCTAAAGTCAGTGGACGCCATTCCTGGGCGCTCCAGAAGCTGGTGGAAAGAGTTGGAGCCCACAGTGAATTTTAGAGAAAACCTACCATGTATGCCTACCTTTTCATATTATTTCTTCTGAAATAAATGGATAATATACGTATTTTTTTACCAATCCAAAATAGGGAGCTACTTTCCGCCCCCCTGTATATATTATATATATATATATATATCTATCTATATATATATATATATATATATATATATATATATATATATATATATATATATATATATATATATATATATCTCCTAATCAGTTTGGCTTTAAAAGGTCCCACTCAACTGACCTGTGTATCTATGTACTTAAAGAAACAATATCTAAATACATTGACAGTAATTCAACCATTTATAGCTGTTTCCTTGATATAAGTAAGGCATATGATAGGGTGAACCACAATATTTTATTTGCCAAACTAGAAGCAGGAAGGTTCCCAATGTACATATTAAATTTATTGAAATTTTGGTATTCCCACCAATCTTTCACTGTTAGGTGGGGCAATGTACTATCCGAGTATTTTGGCTCCTCTTGTAGGGTGAGACAAGGCTCCTTGCTCTCCCCTATGCTGTTTTATGTGTATATTGACGGATTAATTTCTCCACTTAATGAGCAACAGTAGGATGTTGTATAGATAACACAAGGATAAAATAACTTAGTTTATGCCGATGATATGGTGTTAATAAGTCCCTCTGTTAAAGGTCTGGATCGGCTACTAAAAAGTCTGCGAAGTGTATTCGCAGAAACATGATATTCTTTTTAATGTGACAAAAACTAAGGTTATGCAATTTCATCCTAAAAGCTGTAATCAGCCAGCTGATATAAGGTTTAAAATGAATGTGAAGTAATGAGGAAGTACAAGAGTTTAAGTATTTTGGGTCAAACTATTACCAGCTCCTTCAGTGATGACTCGGATATAAGAAAACAATCTCGAAGCCTGTGTGCTAAAGCGAATATGACCATAAGGAACTTTCGTTTCTGTACAAGTGAAGCTAAAGACCACTCTTTCGTACTTTCTGCAGTAATATATACGGTCAGCAACTCTGGGTGAATTATAAAAAAGGTTCTGGCAGAACCCTAAATTTGCTGTACAACAGGTCGTTTAGACTCTTACATAAATTACCCCCGAGATGCTCAGCTTCGCAAATGTTTGCAACCCGCAATGTTCCGAGCTTCCCGGAGGTAACAAGACGTGCTGAACACAGTCTAATGCAAAGAATTAAAAAATCAACCAACCCGATCATCCAAGCTATCCATGAGTCCTGCCATTTACTCTCTAAGCTATGGACTTTTTGGTACCGAAACGTCTGTCTGTAGCTCCACTTAACTTCGACAGTGCAGTATTATTTCTAATCAATTGTATATATTTTTATCCTTAGTGTATGAACTGTCATTGTATTAATAATATTTGTCATATGGACTATAGTCTGCCAATAAACGTTTCATTTTCATTTTCTTTTTCATTTGCATATATATATATATATCTATATATATATATTATATATATATATATCTATATCTCTCTCTCTATATATAATTATATATATATATATACTATATATATATATATATATATATATATATATATATATATATATATATATATCTATATATATCTATACATATATATATATATTCTATATCCATATATATATATCTATATAATATATATATATATATAATTATATATCTATATATATATATATATTATATATATTATATTTAAATATATACAATATATATATATGTATATATATCTATATATATAGGAATGAACTCAGAATTGTCCCCTGAGTTTTTTATGATACACACAGACCGTGCATGGAACAAGGAACTCTTCTGGGATAATTAAATCCACTATAGTCCGAATAAATAATGGTAAATGACAAATACCATAAAAAACTCAGGGGAACCATTCTGAGTTCATTCCCATCTTGAAACGGACAGGTTATGTGCAATGTTCCCTCTAAGGTGTGCGCGTGTGCGCGCGCACACGCGTTGTGAAACCCGCGCACACAGCAAAATAAAATGCGCACAGGTTCAAGCGTATTATGAGTCACGACAGTAAATGAAGTAATTTCAAAAATATACCGTCACACAAGGTCTGACCATTTGCATCAACATCTCAATAGTAGCTCTTTTAAGTATTAACCCCTTCCGCCCGACTTCGCCGACGTCCGCGCAATTACGCATAACGGATTTTTTTTACTCTATGCATTTGCATGTTTTTCTTTTATACATTTTCTTTCGTATTTTTGCATAAAAACGAATAGTAATTATCTCATAATTCATAAAAATAAAATTATTTTTTATTTTATTCCTATTTTGTGAATGGATAAAATCCTGTATTAATCTTGATAGTCTATTTTAAATTGCTAAATGCTAAAATTGTTTTGAGAAATGATAACTAAAATAGTCATTTTCAATTAATGTTAATTTTTATTTTATTTCTTTATTTTGTTGAATTTTATTTTACTATTTTTTATTTTATTAATATTTTTAGAATGGATAAAATATTTTCTTTTTTAAGAATATATAATATTGTAAACAGGTTTTTAATAGCCATTTAATAGTACAGTAATGATCAAGCTATCACCTTATGGAAATAATATTTATTAAGTATTTAATATTTATATCAGGTCATCCCATAAGTAATGTTGTTTTTTAGATCGGAATTTGAAGGACAAAAAAAAACTCAACTGAAACTTTTTAATCTAGTATATATTTTCCATCGGAATCAATGACACTCCGCCAACGTCCTACAAGCTTTTCAATGCCATGTTTATAAAATTCAGGCGGTTTTGAGGCAAAAAACGTACAAAGACTGGTGTGCAGGTCATCTAAAGAAGTATACTGTTTCTCGTCAAGATAGTTTTGCAGACTCCTGAAGAGATGATAATCTGAAGGCGCAAGGTCTGGAGGATGTGGAAGTTCTTCCCACCCAAGCTCCTCAATTTTTGCAGAAGTGATCCGAGCGGTATGAGAACGTGCGTTGTCGTGGTGGAACACGATTCCTTTCCGATTAACCAAAGAAGGTCTCTTTTCTTTTAGTGCTGTGTTCAATCGATCCAGTTGTTGACAGTAGATTTGAGCGGTGATTGTTTGGTTGTGTGGTAAGGTTTCAAAGTGTATTACACCACCTTTATCCCCCAAACACTAAGCAACACCTTCCGAGGGTGAAGATTTGGTTTTGGCTGTGGTGTCGCTGGTTCTCCAGCACAAACCCACTGTCGACGGCGCTTATCATTCTGGTACAGTATCCACTTTTCATCACCAGTCACTAAACGGTGCAAAAACGGATCTTGGAGTTCAAGGGAATGAAGAGCTGTGCTAATGTTTACCCGCACCCTCAGATTGTCGACCAACAATTCATGTGCACCCATTTTCCTAACTTAGGCACTTTCCCGAGTTGTTGCAAATGTCGATGGATGGTGGATGGGGATGAATTGAGTTTCTGGGCCAATTCTTCGACAGTTGTTAAACAGTCTTCTTCAAGTGCTGCTAACAGCAGTCATCATCAAACTCAGCAGGGCGTCCAGAGCGTGCTGCATCTGTCAAACAGCAGTCACCATTCCTAAACTTTTGAAACCATCTTTGACATTTCCTCACATGCAGAATATCGTTGCTATAAACGTCCTGAATGTTTCGCGTTGCTTCAGTAGCACTATTTCCTTTTTTGAACTCGTAAAGCATTATATGCCTAATATGCTCTTCTGATACCGCCGTGTTTATGAGGGGTTCACATAAAGCAAAACACACGTGTTCACTGGTCAAGGTCTGTAAAGTATGTAGCGAAACACGATAGATCTCCTCTTAGATATAACCTCCGGAAAATTTATGCTTAAACCGAATAGGACTAGTTTAAACTTAATCTATTGTAAAAAATGACATTACTTATGGGACGACCTGATATATATTTAATTTTGAAGATAATAGCGCTCAGAAAAGTTTGCACAATTTTTCACCATGAATCTAAATGTATGCACAACGAAAATTTCTTGCGCACACGGACTAAAAAAAATTAGAGGGAACATTGGTTATGTGCCTTGAAAAGTGGACTCTCAATTCTGCCAGTTGAGGTTTAAGTTTTGGTTTTTGGCTAAAATATAATAGTTACCCCTTTTTCTTTGATGTATTCAATCTGACGTGAAGACAGCAAGTCTTTTGCTTATATTGGGTTCTAAATGTAGCAGGGCTAGGCTGCTTTAAACCCTAGATCCATGTCCCAAAGCTGGATCCTGTCTGCTTTGCAGATAGCTGGTGAGGGAAGCTATATTTATGGGACCTCTTTGCGAATGACCCGTTCCCACGTCGGGCTAGCATCATGAAAAAGAAAAACTATGGTATTTGTCATTTACCATTATTTATTCGAACTATAGTGGATTTAATTATCCCAGAAGAGTTCCTTGTTCCATGCACGGTCTGTGTGTATCATATATATATATAAATATATATACACAGCGTGTCCCAAAGAAATGTATACCCACTTTGTTCGATAATACCAGCTATGAGGATAATAAATATATTACTTTTTATATGTTTTTTAATAAAAAATTTTCTCCTGAATCTACATATGTAATTATTTTTATTAAAAATTGAAAAACAAAAACGTTACAGATGTTTAAATTATAATTATTATTTTCGAGACTTCATGTGCGATATTTTCTAATATTTTAACCGACTGTTTTGAGATACTTATGTTTAGTGTTTATATTGAAGCATAAATGTTGTAATTATTAGTTAATTAAAAAAATTTACAATTTCCATGGTTAAATGACACTTTATCTAAGATGTTCAAATTGTCGTTAGAAAAGAACAAACGTCGCAGAGTTATAAGATGTTAGATAAGGTTAGAGCAAAACTGTAGTCTTGCCTAATTAGAACTCAACGAAATGGCTAGGCTAAGCTAGGCACTAAACATAAGTATCTCAAAACAGTCGGTTAAAAGGCAGGCCAGGCCATAAAAAAAAATATTAGAAAATATCGCACATGAAGTCTCGAAAATAATAATTCTAATTTAAACATCTGTAACTTTTTTGTTCTTCAATTTTTAATAAAAATAATTACATATTTAGATTCAGGAGAAAATTCTTTATTAAAAAACATATAAACAGTAATATATGTATTATCCTCATAGCTGGTATTATCGAACAAAGTGGGTATACATTTCTTTGGGACACGCTGTATATATATATATATATATATATATATATATATATATATATGTATATATTGGCTATTGATTGATGGCGTGGAAAAGGCAGCTTAATAATAAACAGGAACACCAGAGAAAAAATAACCATCCTTCAAGTTTAATAATACCAACCTTTCGGATTGCACTAATTCTATCTTCAGGGCTAAAATAATAAAATGCCAAATCACATACAAAATACAAACTGCTTAATAATAATTTAAAATAAAGTTAAAAATTATAAAAGTAGCTAAGAAAATGCAAAACATTAAAACTAAAAGGTAAATAAATGTGAAGTTAAAAAGTTACAATTATAAAGTAGCTACGAAAAATATAAAACTTTAAAACTGAAAGGTAAATAAATAAAATAAACTAGTACCTTAACCAAAACATAGCAGATCTACCGATGATTCATCAGAATTTAGGTCTGGTTTTAATTTATAAATAAACAAAGATTCCATAATTTTGAGCTTAAGGTCAGAACTTCCGGCAGCAAGTACGGCGAAATTAGACTGAGAAATTGGGTGGTTATTGTTGTGTGAGTGGTTACATATGAGAGAATTATGTGGTTTGCCAAGAGGTAAATTTGCACGGACCGATTTACCGAGATGTTCGTAAATACGAGATTTTAAATGTCTTTTAGTTTTACCTATATATGACCCCATACAGTGGTCACACTTTATTGGTAAACTATGGATGACTTAAGAAGTGTAGGAATAGCATCCTTGTATTTAAATAAATGATAAATCGATTTAGACGGGGTGGATATAATTTTTATACATAGTTGTGGGTAGAATTCCTTGAGCAATTTTAAAAGTTTGTTTCTGATGTTAAAACTTGAGGTTCCCATATAAGGCAAAGTGAAATACAGGATATCTTTGGGGACTGTAATTAAGTCTCTAGTTGTGGGATTTATTAGCCTATTTAAGGTTCTGCCTATTGTAGTCTCCACCAGTCTAGAAGGGAAATTATTCTTGGTAAGCTATTAGATTCAGCTTCTGAAGTAAATTCAATATTAGGGTGTTTAGAATTAAGGTAATTACGAAACAAAGGGATATGGTCTGGTGATTTGAACAGGAGAAAAGTGTCATCAATATATAGTATCTTCTATAAAAAACAGGTTTGAAGTTGGAAGGACACTCATTCAGCCATTTGACTTCATGATGACAAAGAAACGCGTTAGCTAAGGTGGGACCAAAAGGCAGACCCATTTGAACACCTTCAGTCTGTTTAAAATATTCACCGTTGAATATAAATATAAGGTCTTCCACAGAAAATTTTAGTAGTTCTTTCATCTGAAAGCTGAATCTAAAAGCTGAATCTAATAGCTCTCTCTCCTTTTTGGACATTAAGATAATAAAAACTAATTCCTCTTTTGAAACTTCCGTTTACCGAAAGCCGACATTCACCAATCTTACTACGAACTTTTCTTCCTTTATCCCTTTAGGTTTCAAACGAGATTTAATTTCGACTCTGACTAACAGAGCTTTCAATATCTGTTCAGGTTACTTTAAACTACACGATGAACTAGATTTCATCCGAAAATCCTTACCAAGAATAATTTCCCTTCTAGACTGGTGGAGACTACAATAGGCAGAACCTTAAATAGACTAATAAACCCCACAACTAGAGACTTAATTACAGTCCCCAAAGATATCCTTTATTTCACTTTGCCTTATATGGGAACCTCAAGTTTTAAAATTAGAAACAAACTTTTAAAATTGCTCAAGGAATTCTACCCACAAATATGTATAAAAATTATATTCACCCCGTCTAAATCGATTTATCATTTATTTAAATACAACGATGCTATTCCTGCACTTCTTAAGTCATCCATAGTTTACCAATAAAGTGTGACCACTGTATGGGGTCATATATAGGTAAAACTAAAAGACATTTAAAATCTCGTATTTACGAACATTTCGGTAAATCGGTCCGTACAAATTTACCTCTTGGAAAACCACCTAATTCTCTCATACGTAACCACTTGCACAACAATAACCACCCAATTTCTCAGTCTAATTTCGCCGTACTTGCTGCCGGAAGTTCTGACCTTAAGCTCAAAATTATGGAATCTTTGTTTATTTATAAATTAAAACCAGACCTAAATTCTGATGAATCATCGGTAGATCTGCTATGTTTTGGTTAAGGTACTAGTTTATTTTATTTATTTACTTTTCAGTTTTAATGCTTTTATATTTTTCCTAGCTACTTTATAATTGTAACTTTTTAACTTCACATTTATTTACCTTTTAGTTTTAATGTTTTGCATTTTCTTAGCTACTTTTTATAATTTTTAATTTTATTTTAAATTGTTATTAAGCAATTTGTATTTTGTATGTGATTTGGCATTTTATTGTTTTAGCCCTGAAGATGGAAATAGTGCATTCCAAAAGGTTGGTACTATTAAACCTTGAAGGATGTTTATTTTTTCTCTGGTGTTCCTGTTTATTATTAAATATATATATATATAAGATGAAAAATAACGCACTGTGGCGACGAGGTATGAAGAAGGAAACCACTCCTCAGGAAGACTTAAATTTTTATTACTTTAACACCAATTACCAATTGACATGGGCTCTCGATGAGCCCAAACTGTATTTGTGATAAAAAAATAAAAATTAAGCCTTCCTGAACAGTGGTTCAGGGGCTAATACTGTACAATTTATTTTAATATAGTTAATGTTCCAAAAGCTTAGAGACCCCCTGGAAGCTTCCTACAGACCCCTGGGGGTCTGTACAGACCACTTTGGGAATCCCTGCTGTACATTGTGGTACCAAGCTGCGTACTGATGATATACCTTCAATTTTAATGATATGTAGACGTTCTCTGAGGAAGTTGTAGATCCATTTTCTCACTTTGCCTGTTATTCCCATACATTTCAATTTATGTGCCATTATACCATGATCACAATTGTCGAAAGCTTTAATAAAATCCGTGTATATGACATCGTACAGTAGTTGTCATTGTCTTCCAGTGCATCTAGAATATTGTTATAGTGCTCTTAAGTTGTGATAGGCATGATCTTCCTGATCGGAATCCGTGCTGAGTTTCGTTGAATCTTTACAGTGTCTCCAAGAGGTCATAGATTTTCCCTCTAACTATTCTTTCAAAAACTTTGGTGAGGTGGGACGTTAATGACACTGGTCTGTAGTTCTTTGCGATCTATTCCATCCTTCATATATATAGAGACAATGTTTGCTCTTTTCAAGATGCTTGGTATTTCTCCACTGTCTACGGATCTTCTCCACATCCAGTATCAGGGCGTATCTATTATTTTTTACCCTTTGTCAGTTCATTGTTTACTTCCCTTAAGGGCCCGATAATGGCGCGCGTTTTTGTTTTCCTTTTCGCATAGCTATAGAAGTATTTTCGATTTTCCTTTATTGCTTTTACCGCTTTTTCCTCTTCCCTCTCTATGGCCCCTAATCATGGTTTGTATTTCTCTATCGATACTCTCCAGTTTTTCTTGAATTACTTTCCTGTCATTGTTAGTTAACTATGCCCCAACTCTCTTTTTTTTTGCAGAATATTCTTCTCCTTTGCCTCTGCAACCAGTTCCTCTTTCCTTTTGGCTGTGATTTCGGAGATATTTTTTTAAAATTCTCAGCGTCTTTTCTTCCAAGGTTGTTAGCATTTCTTCAGTTGCTTTATTCTCTAAAACTGTTCTCCATTCTATTTGGGCAATGTGTGACCTGATTGCTTCCCAGATTATGGTCTTGAAGTTTAAGTTTGAAAGCCCCAAATTTGCTTCTTTCTTCAATATGGGTATTGTCTTTTAATGTTGTCGCCATATTTGTTGATATCTCGATTAAATTGTGGTCTGAGATAATGTTTGGGGGTTATTTTTATATCAGCAATCAAGTTCGTGTTATTTGTGAATACCAGATCTAGGCAGTTAGTTTTTCTGGTATTTTCTTTTATCTCCTGTATCAGCATAAATTCATTTGTGAGAGCCATCAACAATTTTGCTTGTTCCTGGTCTTCTCTTGTGCCCCTCTTGTCCTGGTGTATATATCCACATTTTTGTATTTTATAAATGGGAAATTAAAGTCTCCGTAGACCGTCATATTGGGGGATAGAGGGTTTATGGACTTTATTAGATTTCTGATATCATCAATGGCATCCGAGAATTTTTCGTTTGGAGAGTTTGGAGGTCTATAGATGACTATCAGTATCGCGTTTAGTTTTTTATTTTCACTGCTAGGAGTTCCACAAAGCTGTTTTATTTACTTATTACCGTCTCTGTCATATGACCTTCATGTACTCTACCTTTACTACACCTTTACTACACCTTTACGTCTCGCTGTTCTATCAGCTCTTAGTAAGTTGAAATCCTCTATATTTATCTCTTTCTTATCAATACAATGTTCGCAATTTTCACAATTTCCTTGGCAATCCTTAAGATGAGTGTCTGTGAGGCAGGCAATGTGAACGATTGGTTTGGTCTTATCCTTAGAATATTAGGCAGGACAATATTTATGTTCTTTGTTTTTCGTTGCCCCTTGTGCATTTCAAGTTCGTTTTCCTTCGGTGTCGCTTGTTTCGTTGCCCTATGGTCCTCCGAGAGAGATCCGTTTCCGCCTACCTGTTCTGGTAGCTTCTTGCCCGGAAGCGGTTTGGCTCGGGGGTTCCCAGCTGTGTCAACTGCATGGTATGATATTTAAGCAGCCGTATAGTGTCTGCGATGTTGAAAAAAATTTTTTTTTCGCATATTGTGTTCCTATTGTTATTCCTATTGTTATTGTTTTGTTATTCCTATTGTCCTTTAAACTGTGTTCTTTGTCCTTTGGGTTCGTCGGAAGATGTTGATAGTAACATTTTTTCCCATATTTGCAGGTTCCATATTTTGTAAGTCCTGCAGATGTCCGTGTGGTGGAATTTGAATCTATCTCCGAATTTACAATGACCCATTATTGTAGAAGAAATTGCATGTTGGGGATGTTCATATATACATTGTTCTCTCTTGTATCTGCAATTATCTTTCACATAATATCTGCATATATGATAATTTCTTCTCCATATTTACTGGGAGCCTTTGTTTTATGCTCCTTATTGGGGAACAGTTTCACTGTTTTCTTGATTGCACATGCTTGTCTTTTTCTATTTGTGCTATTTGTGCTAATATCCTTCGTCGCCTTATATATACACACACACACACACGCAGGACTGACACTGTATATATTATATACAGTGTATATGTATATATATTATATATATAATATATATATATATATATATACACACTATACAGTGTGTGTATATACATATATATATATATATACACTATACAGTGTGTGTGTGTATATACATTAGGGTGTTTCATAAATTAAAAGTTTGGAAAAATTTTAATCCACATGGATCCCCTTGTTCCATTTGCTGAGGAGACTGATAAACCGAAGTATTAATTCAATAGTTTAAAGTTTACGGGTCCCCAGTTTGATGCTCTGGCAGATCATAAACGGAAAAAATTAAACAAAAATCTGTCAATGAATTTTTATTCAACAAACGAGTACCATTTCACTACACATTTTCACAAAGATACAAAAAACATAACCACTTCTTGCGAATCATTTGTCCATGAAATCCTTCTTGGTTTTATTCGGGTATTTTGCCCTATGCTGCATCACAGTTTTGAGCAAATACTGCTTCTGCTCTTCGTTCTTCGTCAGAGAACAGTTGAACTCTTTGGTGAGCGAGAGGACTCTTTCGGCCCGATCGTTGACGACAGAGATTTTGTTAACAGTTGCCGCTGCTTGCTTGAAGCCCTCTACTTCAGTCCACTCGGCAACTGGCTTTTTCAAGAATTCTGTGTCCAAGTCGAATGCATGGAAGAAAGCCATCGTCTTTCCTGTCACGAACTCCGCCAGGTGTTTCGAGGCAAGATTCCTGACGTTCTTCCCTTTGGGTCGCTTGAGTTCCTTTTTCGATGCGGGCTTACCCAAACTGACGACCATCTGAGCCTTTTCTTCATCTGCCACATCTGCGTCGAAGAACGCCATGGCAATAAGAGTCTCAGAGATGTACCATAGGTGTCGAGACATGGCTTCTTGCGCAGCGTTAACACACGAATATCCCGACATGGCAAAGGCTTCCGCGTCACGCAGAAATTCCAGATCAACTGCGGCAGCCTTGCTTGAGGTTGCAGCACGAGTCCAACCTCGGATGTAGACGAGGGACACGAAGAGACCTACGGCTGTCAGAGCTTCCAACTCGTGACTCGACATCTTGAACTGCTTCTTCAGTAGAATTACTTTCAAGGAGTAGATGGCTATCGCCATCCATCGAGCGTGATGGTAAGCGCCAGGGGCTCTGAGAGGGAAATCCACCACTTTTGCTTCTCCCAGGAAGATAAGAACCAACTGTAGTAGTTCCTTGTAGTCATCGCGCTGATGCGACGTGCTCACCATCCCTCTCACCAGCAGGACTGACTTCTCCCTCAGTTCCCTCATAGAGTCATTGACTTGAGCAAAGTCGTACGGCCGCACGTCCAACCGGTCGATGAACTTCCATTGTGCCTGAAACCTCTTGAAAACGGGTATATCGGGTCCACTTGAAGGGCCGTATGCACGCTTGAAGACGGAGCTGAGGATGACTTCATAGATGTGATGCCGACAGGGGAAGTACATGAGTTCTCTGCCAAGACCTTTCTCAATCAGGACGCAGGCCCCGATATGAATCCCGGTGTTCGACGCTGTCGTGTCGAAAGACAGTCCCCGCACGCGCTCTTCCATCCTGTGTTCTTTGACCAAATCCAAGCAAACTCGCGCTATCTTCTCGCCGGTTCCGGACGTCACCTTAGGAACGCCGAGCAACTTCTCCTTGCCGTCGCCAGAGACGAGGACGGCGATCCGGTCAACGCTCTCCTTCCATTGCTCATTGTCAGGTAGGAGCTTACCGTCCCAATGCAAGACAAGAGGCTGACCAGGACAAACTTCGTCGGATTGATAACTTTCAGCAGCCACCTTCCTGAGAGCCTTGCGTGTGCGGTACATGGTACTGGCAGAAATGGACAGTTCATCCAAGTCAAAACCTAGTGATTTAGCCGCTGCAGCGTACGACATAGCTGAATCGCGGTACGAGATATTCAGCCGATCGTAGGTAGTCGTCACATCCTGTGAGATCAGATTCCTGCGTCGCTTCTTGGTATTTCCCTTGGAGGAGGATGGAAAAACTTCCACGGTTGGGTCAACGACATCTGAGTCAGTCTCTGACGAAGTTGAAATCACTAAAGCCCCCGTATCTTCTGCAGCTCCTTGTTCCTTCCTGGCCTTCTCCTGTTGTTCCTTAATCTTGTCCAGCCTCTTCCTTTTCCTAATCTCCTTATAGTGAAGCTTCATGTCAACAGGGCCCATGCTGCAGGAATTTGGATCTTCACGCTGCATGTCGAGAAAGTGGATGTCCTCCTGATTCTTCATCATTTCCTTAGCCTGTGAATGAGCAATGTCCATGATCTTCTTCGCTATTGCCTCCTTGAACATCGCCTCCTTCACTCGGAAGGACTCTGCTTTATGTGACTTGTGCTTCACAAGCCAGTCGTATTCCTTGAGAAGGGATTCCATCTTCCTCAAGGCCGAATCTCGACGCATCATGGGGATTCTCGCTCTCTCCCAAAATATGAGACAGGCATCCAGGCACAGGTTCAGGCATTTAGTACGTCCAAATTTTTGCTCCTTTTGGTGGTAAAAGTACTTTTTGAGTACTTGCAACTGAGTTGGAAGGCCACTTGATGTGATGTTCGCATCCGTCTGGCCAATAAGAAACACTTCTGTTTTCGCTCTGGTAGACACCTGGAAAAGAAAAACTAAATAATTCCACAGAAATAATTTCACATCGTAATTAATTTCATTAATTAAATAAAGAAAAGCAGTAACTGGGACTCGAACCAGTGTCATAGCCGTTTGGCGGCATCGCTCAAGTCGGCGTACACAGCACGCTATCCACTACACCATCTAGGGAGTGGATAGCGTGCTGTGTACGCCGACTTGAGCGATGCCGCCAAACGGCTATGACACTGGTTCGAGTCCCAGTTACTGCTTTTCTTTATTTATAAAACTGATACGTGTACACTACGTTCTCTTTGACAATTCATTAATTAAATAAATTTCAATACCGCAGTAAAATTACATTAATTAGTATCATAAATAATTACCAGCTTAGTTGTCCAATATGGAACAGACTAATTAATTTCATGTAATATTAATAATAAATATCACTACCACAGTAAAATGACAGAAATTAAATAATAATAAATTTCAATACCAGTAAAATGAGATAATTAGTAGCATATATAATTACCTCCATAGTTGTCCAATAGGCTATACAACACGAACCGCTCAAGTGACGAAGAAAACCGTCTTCACTGCAGGCAGGCGAGAAATGAACTGACAAAAAGTCGTCAAAGTTGGGGACCTCTAAATGCAGCGCGATCTGGTTCAAACTTGCACAAACGTGTTTTCTTGTTCTTTAGAATACGGAGAAACGTGTGGATTAAAACTCCTAGCTCATTTTTATTTTACCCTATAGGTATGAAACACCCTAATATACATATATATATATACACACTATACAGTGTGTGTATATACATATATATATATATACACACTATACAGTGTGTGTGTGTATACATATATATATATATATATATATATATATATATATACACACACCTTTGGTTAGCTTCCGCCCGAACTGTTCATTCTGACGAAGGTCAAGCTTTTCACTCCACCTTAGGCCTATAGTTTAACGTGGAATCCGAACCACACCCCACCAGCAGCCCAGCGTCTTAACCACTAGGCCTCCCAGGTTATATATATATATATATATATATATATATATATATATATATATATTATTTCCTTTCCTTAAGGGCCGTATCGGGCGCTTAAGGAAAGGAAATAATGAACTAAGGGACGATCTAAAAGAAATATCTGAAACATTAAGAGCTCAGTATAAATCAGTCTTCAGTACCCCAAAAAGTGACAAAGCGATACCTGACATAGATGCAGTCTTTGAAGAGAAATCGCAAGGAGATTGAATAATAGACTTTGATTTTACCCCAGAAGATGTAGCGAGAGCTCTAGGACAAATGAAACCACATTTTGCTGCAGGTCCGCACAAATAGAACGCATTATTAATTAAAAACTGTAAAACTGAAATAGCTACACCCTTATACTGGATATGGAGAAGATCCGTAGAGAGTGGACAAAATTCCGAGCATCTTGAAAAGAGCAAACATTGTCTCTATATACAGGGTGTTTCTAAAGTAACCATCTATTTTGGTGAAATAGGGGGATTTTAAACAATTGTTATATTGGCATAATGGTATGTGCATTGTTATACAAAATTCATGTATTTATAATATTTCAATTGCTTTACACGATTTTTTGTTAATTATTTTATTTTATTTTCAGACCCATATCATTGATGATGAATGTGCAAGAACGGGTTTATGTAGTAACATGCAGGATAAAAGGCATGAAGTGCAATGAAATTAGAGAAAAGTTTGAGAGAAGGTTTCGTAAAACAGGCCCTAGAGACCAGGCTATTCGCGAATTAGTAAACAAATTTATGAGGACTGGATCTGTGCATGACGAGCGTAGATCTGGACGGCCAAGAAGATCTCACGAAAGAATCGAATCTGTTCAAGAAGCATTCGAAGAGGATCCACAATTATCGATTCGGAGGGCATCCCACAGATTAGAAATTCCACAAACAACGGTTTACAGAATTCTACGTTATGATTTAAAGAAAAAGCCATACCACATTCAAGTGTTCCACAACTTACAAGAAGAAGATTATCCACGAAGAGCAACAATGTGTGCCGAGCTTACAAATATATATATATATATATATTTTCATGTTTTAAAGGTGTTTTTTTTATAATTCATATTATTTCGAAAAATAGATGGTTACTTTAGAAACACCCTGTATATGAAGGATGGGATAGATCCCAAGCAAAGAACTACAGACCAATGTCATTGAAGTTCCACCTCACCAAAGTATTTGAAAGAATAGTTAGAGAGAAAATCTATGACCTCTTGGAGACACTGTAAAGATTCAACGAAAATTACCAAGAATTCCGATGAGGAAGATCATGCCTGTCATAACTTATAGAGCACTATAACAATATTCTAGATGCACTGGAAGGCAATGACAACTACGATGCCATATACACGGATTTTGTTAAAGCTTTCGACAAATGTGATCATGGTATAATTGCACATAAAATGAAATATATGGGAATAACAGGCAAAGTGGGAACATGGACCTACACCTTCCTCAGAGAACGTCTACAGGTCAATAAAAGTCAAGGTATATCATCATCAGTACGCAGCTTGGTACCACAAGGTACAGTATTAGCTCCACTCCTGTTCATTATAATGCTAACAGACATAGACAGTGAAGTAAACAGCAAGTATAGTAACATCCTTTGCAAACGATACAATGAGCAGCAGAAAAATCAGCGATGCAAAAGAGGTGGAGGCCTTGCAAAGTGACACGAACAAAATATACAAATGGTCAGAAGACAACAACATGACATTTAACACGGAGAAATTTCAGCTCTTCAGAGATGGTAGAAAGGAGGAACTTAAACAGACTGCATATTATGCTCCAAATAGACAGGGAATTCAGAGAAGCACGAAAGCAGTAGACGTGGGGGTAATAATGACCGATGATGCGAAATTCGAAACACAAAATCAGATACCGAAAACAAAGCAAAAAGAGTCGCGGGACAGGTACAAAGAACGTTCAAAAGAATGGACAAGACAGTAATGATTCCCCTGTTGAAAACATTGATCATACCAAAACTTAAATACTGCTCAGTCTTGACGTCCCCATATAAAAAAGGAAGAAACTAATAAACTAGAAGAAACGCAGAGACATTTCACAGCTAAGACTGATGGCTGCAAAGAACTCAACTACTGGGAAAGACTGCGTAAACTAAATCTGTACTCCCTGGAAAGAAGGAGCGAGAGATACACCATAATGTACATATGGAACATGATAAAAAAACTGGTACCAAACCTCAAACTAAACCCAATTATTACCATCCAAATAACGCTGGAAAATAGGAAAGGCAGAATGTGTAGTGTTTCCAAATTAAAGATCTGACAAGCGACCTCTTCAACACTGAAGAAAAATAGATTGGTTGTCAGGGGGCCAAGAATTTTCAACCAGCTTCCAAAGGACCTCAGAAACATTACAGGGTTCAAAGTTGAAGTCTTCAAGAGAAGAATAGATGCCTGGCTCAGGACGGTACTAGATCAGCCGGGTTTACCTGGCTATGTACGATGGAGAGTGCAAGAGACCAACTCGCTCCTCCACCAAGTCAGAACTAGAGGCGGGGCCACCAGCTTGACCTTCGTGTGAAGAGAGACCAACGCACGGAACCCAAACTAGGTTAACAAGGTGTATATATGGGATTGAACTCAGAATTTAATCATCGATGCATTCACAGTTCAACTGAAAGTATAAAGGGTTTAACATCTTTTTACATAGAAACATTCCGCTCATATGCCCATTTCAGGGTACAGAAATTAGGGGAGTCAAATTGTTGACGAGACTTTCGTACATGGGTCATCACCACTGAAAGCAACAATGCTGTGTTTGTCTAGTCCAAAGAACATCCATACCCGTATTTAATTGATTGTAATTTTAGTTAGCTTCCATTGCAAACACCGCCATTTATTATCAGGCCTGGTGCATGATTCTTCAGGAGCAAGATGCACAGCAAGTTTGTGTTTCCTCCCAAGGCAGCACAAATTTACCTGCATCAATCACAGTTACACTCGAGTGTGTGTATATACACACACACATATATATATATATATATATATATATATATATATATATATATATATATAAACAGTATGTGTGTGTGTGTGTGTGTGTGTGTATATATGTATACCATGTGAGCAGTTCAGCATGATCTCAAACACACTTCTCTCACTAACTCGTTGTATTTACGTCGCATAGATTTCACATCAAAGTAAAACGGTAATCTTGCGTTATTGAGAGTCTGAATGTAGCTGTCTAGGTTAGTTTTAAACCCTAGTAAGCGCGTGAGGGAAGCAATATTTTGGGGCTCTTTGCTTGTGACCCGTTGCTTGCGTTGGGCTTCCAGTATGAAAAAGAAAACTTTTGTATTTGCCATTTACTATTACTTATTCGAACCATGGTGGATTTAATAGCTCAGAAAGGTTCTCGTTCCATTCACACTCTCTGTATTACACACACACACACACACACACACACAACATATATATATATATATATCGACGCTTGTATCGGAGTTATTCCGCGCAAGACGAGAAAGAAAGAACGGAACAAATGAAAAAACGAGGTAACCACCTGGGAATCGAACCCGGGATCTTCCGATTGCCGGTCAGACGCGATACCATTACACCATGGACCTCACTCTTCCAAACGCCGTAATACTTCTACATACTCGCAGAAACCAATGCCCCAAGGGGGCACCTCCCGCATGCCGTAACATTATATACATTCAACTGCAAAGAACACGCAGTATAAATAACGTAAAGAACGACGCTTGTATAGGAGATATTCCGCGCAAGACGAGAAAGAAAGAACGGAACAAATGAAAAAACGAGGTAACCACCTGGGAATCGAACCCGGGATCTTCCGATTGCCGGTCAGACGCGATACCATTACACCATGGACCTCACTCTTCCAAACGCCGTAATACTTCTACATACTCGCAGAAACCAATGCCCCAAGGGGGCACCTCCCGCATGCCGTAACATTATATACATTCAACTGCAAAGAACACGCAGTATAAATAACGTAAAGAACGACGCTTGTCGAGGAGATATTCCGCGCAAGACGAGAAAGAAAGAACGGAACAAATGAAAAAACGAGGTAACCACCTGGGAATCGAACCCGGGATCTTCCGATTGCCGGTCAGACGCGATACCATTACACCATGGACCTCACTCTTCCAAACGCCGTAATACTTCTACATACTCGCAGAAACCAATGCCCCAAGGGGGCACCTCCCGCATGCCGTAACATTATATACATTCAACTGCAAAGAACACGCAGTATAAATAACGTAAGGAACGACGCTTGTATAGGAGATATTCCGCTCAAGCGTCGTTCTTTACGTTATTTATACTGCGTGTTCTTTGCAGTTGAATGTATATAATGTTACGGCATGCGGGAGGTGCCCCCTTGGGGCATTGGTTTCTGCGAGTATGTAGAAGTATTACGGCGTTTGGAAGAGTGAGGTCCATGGTGTAATGATATCGCGTCTGACCGGCAATCGGAAGATCCCGGGTTCGATTCCCAGGTGGTTACCTCGTTTTTTCATTTGTTCCGTTCTTTCTTTCTCGTCTTGCGCGGAATATCTCCTATACAAGCGTCGTTCTTTACGTTATTTATACTGCGTGTTCTTTGCAGTTGAATGTATATAATGTTACGGCATGCGGGAGGTGCCCCCTTGGGGCATTGGTTTCTGCGAGTATGTAGAAGTATTACGGCGTTTGGAAGAGTGAGGTCCATGGTGTAATGGTATCGCGTCTGACCGGCAATCGGAAGATCCCGGGTTCGATTCCCAGGTGGTTACCTCGTTTTTTCATTTGTTCCGTTCTTTCTTTCTCGTCTTGCGCGGAATATCTCCTATACAAGCGTCGTTCTTTACGTTATTTATACTGCGTGTTCTTTGCAGTTGAATGTATATATATATATATTTATATGTATATATATATATATATATATATATATATATATATATATATATATATACAGGGTGTCCCATAAGTCCGGCATCATAAGAGAAATTCATATTTTTCTATTTATACACACCATAATTTATGCTCGGGATGCCAATTTCCCGTCTACCATTCTGTTCAGTGACGAGGCTGTTTTTTATGGAAATAGTGAGGTAAATCGACAGAACACCCGCTACTGGTCTCAAAACAACCCTCACTGGTATACCTCTTCAAAGGAACAAGGTGCATCTCAGGTGAGGGTATGGTGTGGCATTTGGAAGGATCGCATCATAGGCCCCCTCTTTTTCGATGAACATGTTACTGGAGGCACCTACCTACGTATGCTCAAGGAAGAAGCATTTCCCCGTGTCTTGAACGAAGAAGGAAATTTCCCAACATGGTTCCAGCAAGACGGCGCTCCTGCACATTACAGCACCCAAGTAAGGGAATACCTGTACCAACAATTCCCTGGTCATTGGATAGGACGTCGAGGGCCTGTGAAATGGCCAGCTAGAAGCCCGGATCTCACGCCACTAGATTTTTATCTCTGGGGCCACTTGAAAGCGCTGGTATACGCAGAGAAAATTAGGAGTGTTGAACATTTGCGGCAGCGCATTATTGGGGCATGTAACACCATTACTCCTGACATCATTCACTGTGTGCTTGCTGACTGGGTATCACGTCTGAATTTGTGTACTGAAAACAATGGTGGACATATTGAGCACGTTCTGTAAATAAAGCTTTTGTTTTGCCTTTTTTAATTATTTTTCCTATGATGCCGGACTTATGGGACACCCTGTATATATATATATATATATATATATATATATGTGTACTTTAGGTGACTTCGAACGATGGTTCAGGATCGACCTACGGTCGACCCCTCTGCAGCATCTCCAACTCATTTTCGGGATTTGGTGAAGGAGGGAATTGCTGTCTGATCTCCTTCTGCCCTCGTAGCTAGCCACGCATGGCTAGTCAGGGACTGTGCATAGGAATCTGTCCAGCTGGTTCTTGAAGTTATTCAGGTCGGTGTGCTGGAGATTCCTCACTTCTTTTGGTAGAACATTGAAAAGCTTTGGGCCTCTTATTCTGAGGGTATGTTCCATCTTCGTTTACATGGCCCCTTGTCCCATCGCAGCTGGGACCGTGCAAAATCTGCCTCTTCTCTCATTCTAGTTTGTTTCTATTTCATTTCTAAGGTTAGGGACAGAGCCCTCAAGTATTTTCCATATGCATATTATTGTGTACCGCTCGCGCCTTTTTCGAGAGAGTAGAGTTTCTGTGATTGTAGTAGAGACCAGTAGACTTCACCTTCCGTTTCCTCTATCTTAGATGTGAAAGTCCTTTGTATAGCTTCAATGTTCGCAATGTTTCTTTTTCTGTATGGGCTTGTGAGTACTGAGTAATACCCAATTATTGGTAGGACTAGACTCTTCCATAATTTGAGCATGATGATTGCTTTTCTGCTGCGGAATCTCTTCCAGATGATTCCCATTATTTTTCTAGCCGTCGTAATTTTGACGTTATAGTGCTCTCTGAATTCTGTATCCGACGACATTATTACTCCAAGATCCCTGACTTGTGGATTTGGTGTTATCTGTTTGTCTTGCAGAGTTTTGTACCCTTTTTTTCTGTAGCTCCTTGTTATTACCATATCTTAGAATTTGGAATTTTCTTCGTTGAACTTTATATTTTTGTCTTCTGCTCACTGGAATAATGTTTCAATGTCGTTTTGTAATCTTTCTACGTCACCTTCGTTCAATATTTCCTTGCATATCTTTGTGTCATCTGCGAAACATGATACAATACTGTCATTGATATCTGCATCAATATGTACAATCATTACTATGAACAAGTTTGCTAGTACTGTCCCTTGTGGGACAGAGCTCGCTACTTCCGATTTGACTCCATTTACCACCACTCTTTTTGTTCTTTGCGTCAAGAAATTAAATATCCTTCTTTCCAGCTTTCCAGTAATTCCTGTATTCTTAAGTTTATATGCTATAATTCCATGATCACATTTATCGAAAGCTTTAGCAAAAGCTTTAGCATATATATATATTCTGTATATATAACATTTTCTTATAAAAATTACATCTTATATTTATTTCCTTTTATTTCCCGTTTTCGCGATGTTGCTCCATGATACTCAGGAATTTTAAAAAAAAATTTCGAGGTAATAGTGGGTTGTGGCCGCACTTAAGATCGCAGAGATTGAGTATATATATATATATATATATATACTGTATATATATATATATATATATATTTTCATATATATATATATATATACTGTATGTATAATATATATATATATATATATATATATATATATATATAATTTTCATATATATATATATATATATATATACATACATACACACACGAAGGTAATTCAATAATTTTCACAATTTTTTTTTCACATCTGAGATTATAAACACATCACTTCTCAACCTAGTCTCCCTGTTTCTCAATACACTTAGTCCAGCGATCTACTTCCTAATGCCATCACAAAAGAATGTTTTTGGCTGTGTGCGTAGCCAGTCATGCACCGACTCCTTCAGGACGTCATCGCCTTGGAATCGCTGACCTCTCAAAGCGTCTTTTAGTGGTCTAAACAGGTAAAAGTTCGAAGATGCCAGGTCTGGACTGTAGGCTGGATGGTCGAGAACTTCAATTTAAGTTCTTGAAGGCATTTTCTAGTCTGTGCAGCGGTATAAGGACGCGCATTGTCGTGTAACAGAATAACACCTTCCGACAATCTCCAGTAGTGTGACCGCAAAATGTATGAGTGCAATGCAATTGCAATTGTTGCATAATGGTGCAAGATTGCCACCCACCACCCTTTGTGCCAACCCCCACCCCCTTTTATTGCAAGGCACCCCCCCCCCGTGTTGCAAGGCACCCCCTTTTGTTGCCAACCCCAAAATGGGGTTGCAAGGGGTATGCAACTTGGAGGCATCCCCCAAGCTGAACCCCCAAAGGGGAGTGCTAACCCTTTGTTGCCAACCCAAAATGGGGTTGCAAGAGGTATGCAACTTGGAGGCGGAGTTATCCCCAAGCTGAACCCCCCAAAGGAGCAGAGAAAGGAAGAGGGCGATCCTCTTTGGGGGAGAAGGCGGGACGGCCTCACCCCCCCCAAAGTGGCAGAGAGAGAGAGGAAGAGGAGAGGACCCAGAGGAAGGGTCTTTGCTTGGCGACTGTGAAGCTCATATGAGTCCTTCAGCCACCCTGCCGCTCTCTTATAGGCCCCTAATCAGCCAGTTGGCTTAGAAGGCTGAGTTGCCAGTTTGCGCCATGTATTTAATTATTTCATATATTAATCAGCCAGAGCCAGCAGGCGCCACAGCCTGTTGACTTAGAAGGATGAGTTGCCAGGTTCGTTATTTATTTATTTAAACCATGTATTAATGTTGGCTTAGAAGGCTGAGTTGCCAGATTCGTTATTTATTTAAAGCATATATTAATGTTGGCTTAGAAAGCTGAGTTACCAGATACCAATATTTATTTAATTAATCCTTATATTCTTCCGTCATCTGGCTTAGAAGTCTGAGTTGCCAGATTCGTTATTTATTAAATTATACCATATATTTTTCAGCCAGTTGGTTTTGAAGACTGATTTGACAAATAGCAATTAATCAACTATTATGAAATCAGCTTTAGAAACTAAATGATATAACTGTGTACAAGGAGTAAATAAAACACAAATACATCATTCTGTTTATTTACATGAATTAATGGAAATACAATGGGGCATATATATATGATCAAACAATAGAATGGAAAATATATATAATCATACAAAACGGTGCATTATGAAAATACTCGTATTAGTACAGGAAAAATGCAAAGTTATGTTAAATATATTGAAAATATACATAGTTATATTAAATATATTGGAAATGTGCAAAACATAGTATAATCATATTAGTACAGGAAAAATATATATTGTTTTTAAGTTCTACGGTGCAAAACGCTAAATTCGCATTTTATAGTCTATATCCACATCGCCGTTACTTGGTACGACGTGGTTAAACCGTCCAAACATCAATTCACCGTTTAACTGATACGGCGGTATATTCTCGATATAAATGGCTTTCATATCGTTCAATACTATTTTTGTGCCCACTTTACACTTGGCGGGTGTTATCTTTAAGTATGGCTAGAACGCAATCAAAGCACGCACAAAAATGTCATCGTTAACCACAACATGAAATGCAAGTTTATAATCATGCCTTTCCATCGGGGATTTTTTCTTAACGTCCCGAACTTTTCAATCGTGAACTCTTCTTCACTCGACATCACGGCTATTGAAATATTCTACCAAATCGTAACGACATCTATCAACTATATAGAGGTACAGCTCTTCAGGGTGAACAGTGTAGGTGAACTCAACTCTGTACCTCTCAAGTGCTTTGTACCAAAGTTCAGGGTATTTCGAAGAATCTAAACCTTTTAAATATGCATCCAGATCTAGACCGTTCTCCCCCTGTTCATTCCTACATTCGACAAATCCGTCGAGCAGAGCGATGTATGCGTATTCAAGAACCGTATCAAAATAAATCATGTCTGTAACACGCGCATCTAATATAGGGTTCAGCTTTCGGAAACCGACGATCTCAAACATTCTGTCGAGGATGAAACGGTTTCGTGTAGGAACAAGAACGTCGTTATCAGCTGTGTTCTTCCACATCAGTCGTATATCAATGCGTGGTTGTTCGTTATTTACACTCAATGTACAAACAATGGAATATGAGACGGCGTCACTAATCACCTTTCTTCTTGTACCTACGTCAGCTGGTATTTTATAACGGTCCGCAGCCCACCTCTCAACTACCACGAAGATTTTATACATCTCCTCAACACTTAAATACATAATGTTACGTTTGCTTGCTTGCCTGCAGATCGTTTCAAGCACACAGTTAATGGTGCCGGTTTCTCGCCTGAACACGCGCAATGACTTCGTCACGGAGACGTCGTACGATGCTTTGAGAATGCTTCTCAAAGGGAGTTCCATCGTGTTCGCACGTTCACACGGTTCGAGATGACTATGGCACGTCCACTCGATGCAAGCTCTGAGATGACTATGAGCCACAGGAGACAAGATCAGCTCGACGGAGGAATGAATCACGCTGATGAAACCGAATGGGTTTGTTCGATCTCGTATGCTCCGCGTGAGTCACAGGAGGGAGGATCGGCTCAACGGGTGGGGTGAGTCACCCTGATGAAACGTGAATGGATTTGTTCGAACTCGTATGCTCCGTGAGGAACACGGTTGGGCGCCACGGGAGGAGTGAGTCACATTATAATCTAATGAAACGTGTACGGCGGTGACCCAACATGAATCGTTGTATCCCATTATATTGGGCAGGTGTCTTGAGAAATTTTCCGATACAAGAATTAATTTCGGTTTTAATGTTTTATCATTACCACCCCCGAATACGCACCAAACATTTTCCTTCATGGTAATTTTCACGAACTAAACACATTTTATAACGTTTTTAAATGTTTTATCACTCCTAAACATCTTCACAAACCGGGGCGCTATTAGAGAGAAACATATGTTCATATTTATCCTTTTTGTTTAACAGGCGATACTCATCTCTAAAATCTGTTAAAAACTCACACAACCCATTAGCCACAACCTCACTACAAACCTCATCATGATATATATTAATGTAGTGGTAAAAATACTTAAGATTGTCCATGATGACAAGATTTACATTTTCAGCAGTAGGGTACGAGTAATCAGTATGGTGTAACGTGATATAATGTCGCTTATCACACCACTCATCCACAAGACTCACTACCCATAACTGTTGTTTATCTTCTGAGCGTGTTGCTTCTTCTACTACGCGGTATATGTGAGCCTTTATGAAGTTTAGTTCTATAACATACTTCAGTACATCGTCTGTACTGCGAAATCCTACAACCCCCTCGCCAGAATATCCATAGAGTATTTGAATAGCCTGACCCTTCGCACGATTCAATGCAGCCTTAAAAGAGGCAAAGGAGGCGGGAATAGGGAGTTTTTCAGTATCCACTACATCTACGCACTTAGCAGAATACCACTTCATAAATGTTGAACACGCGATATTAAAGGTGGCCATTACTATTTTCTTCTATGCGAGAGAATACACGTCTGAGCTCAAGGGTATACAGAGGTCAACTGAGTACGGAAGGGTAGATGCCTGCTCAGGTTGCAGCATGATTCACGTCGCCGGTCTTACAGTGGGCGGGCTTAACTTTTTACTGTACACACGCACACACGCAAAGTAAAACGCTAGTTGAAACATGATTTATTTAATAAAGGAAATAATCAGGATGTATATATTACAAATACGTGTAATAATTAAGTTAGCAATAGACGTATCAAAGATTATGGTATCCAAAGGGCACGGCGTCATAGGTACCAGGCACCTGGTAGCGTTTCCTATAGGTGTTACGGCACACATTTGTGCCCCTAAGTTCCTTCACGCCCCCTAGCTTCTGCGCCCGAAAATTGTGGGTGCCTACAGTCAGTTGGGGCGGACGGCCACCCTCATCATCTTCCAAGCACACTAACTCCTTCAGCGAATCAAAGTTGACGACCCGCCGATTCGCTTGGTTAAGCGTGATACCCTTAGCCTTCACGATATACTTCGTTTCATCCCTATCCTCACCCGTACCCCATAGGTTTTGGCCCTGTTGACACAAATGAGTCGGCGTATGCGTTATCCCCATACTCATCCTTGATCTCGTCAGTTAGCTCCCCGAGGAACTCCCCAATAGCAGGCATGTATCACCCCTCCTCGCTGTGAATATCACGCTATCTGTATCGGCATACAAAACCCGCTGCCCAAGATAATGCAATAGGCCCAAAGTTTGATGCGGGCGTAGGCTGTTGTGAAGCTGGCTACAGGAATGTTTGTAACCCGTGAGGTATCTGTGGCCAATTCAGTATTGTTGTACTTTATTATGTAAGTATTACCTACATTCACAATTCCATGACCTCTTTATCGGGAGAGTTGGCGTAATCCCAGACTCCACTACAACTTTGCGCCAAATGAACGTTCCCTTTACCGATATTCTGCGCAAATTTTCCCCAAAGGCTGTTTAGGTACAACTTTGCACTAAAGCGCTTGCCAGGGTTCTTTACAATTTGGGTACGATCAAGTTGTATACCTTCGTGGTCGCGGAACGCTGAATAGAAGACGTTTTTCGTCTTCGGTTTCAACCCTCGCGGTATCCTGACACCTCAACATCATCCTTCAAAAATGCGTTTATATATGGTGTGAAAAGTTGGGTAGCTTCTGAAACCTCCACACCTCATGTATCTTCATTATTCTATGCCCATGATGAACGGCTAGGGCCAGCTCAGGGCTTGTGTATACGCCTCTGATCTTAAGCTGGTTGGGTGTATGGCACAATCGCGTTATTCTCTTCCGCGCACTTCACGCACAAGGGAAACATGAGTTTGTGATCTATAACGACGGGTAAGATCGGCATCCATAAATCGCGAGGGGGGAGCACGTCTACGAAAGAAAGGCCGAAATAGTACCCGTTCAAATTTCTTGAAAACTCGTTGATGGAGGGTAGGTTAGGGCCCACCATTTTTTCATCACGTAGGGATATAAAGAACAGAAATCGTAGTAATGGAGTTTCACGACCTCGTAGGCGGAAAGTATAGCTTGAAGGGATTTGTACGCCCTCTGAACAAGCTATCACCGCATTTCAGAGGATCCAGCACCATTGAACGCTTGATCGTGTTTATTTCTTCACGATACTTCTCATCTGCTACCACAGTGTATCATATTCATGCTCCCACAAGACTTTGTGAGTGAACTGGGAGCCTATAAGTTGATCGCGGGTTCGCGTCCACGCAAGACAGTCGGCAGGAGATCTACCTGGATATCTTCAGCGATTCCACACTCAGGACGGGGGCATCCATGCCACCAGCATCCGTTAAAGGAGTACACAGTCTTCTCGCCAGTGACACGGTTTTCACTTAGACCATCAACCCGAAAAACACGGCCATTAACCTTAATGGGGCTTCCCCGTGTTGCGGGCATGCTTTATGTATACACCTGTCTGCTGCTGTACGTGTATGAGCCAGTAAATAGCCTTATGCCCATAACTGCGGAAATTGTTTCTGTGGATGATGGCTAAGGTGGCTTTAGGCATGAAGTTATTCTTGAACACCGTAAAACATAATGAGGCGATGGTGGTTGCGACTTGCAGCGGATCGCATTTGAAACGACATATGTACATCCTTCTAAAGCCTGGAACATACTCTAAGCATGCGCACATCATTCACGCAATAACGCTCACATTCATCAGCTATATTATAAGGATTACATTCATTAAAACTGTTGTATTATCGGTCAAAATCTCCACGTTTATCTATACTCATACAATCATAGTTAGAGTAATGTTTGGTGGCGGTAGTCCTACGTAATTTAAAGTTTCGCTAGTGAGGAATGTGCAAGGGAAATATCCTTTTGAAACTTCAGCTGCTACGCCCATCACCTTGGGTAGCTTTGCTAATTTACAAGGTGTGAATAATAAAGTGTATTTAAATTGTACATTACCTCTTATTTGCATCTGTATTAATTTGTTGCCTCTTTTCAAGGGATCACCTGTAAATATCTCAGAGGACTCGTGCTCAAGCAACTCTTATAAAGGAACTGTGTGTCAGATTTTGCCCCGTTATGGGCAAGAAATAAACAGTCATTTTTTTGAACTTTTCTGCTAAATTGACAATATAGGACACAAATAGTTTTACAGGGCTATCGGGCATTCGTTTTAAAAACGTTTGTCCGTTTTCCACATTTGTGACACTCATCACACTCGATCTCCATACACTCATCGCAGATAGTCTGACTTACAAGTAAATGCGGAATTACCTCTTTGGTTTAAGCGTTCGTGTATGTTTCTATATCGTAGTACACAGTTATACAAGGGTTGCTTTTAGGCTTGGCATCTTTCATATAACATACATGCTTTACACCATCCGCCTTATACTTCTCATGGCATGTAGAGCAGTGAATTTCGTCACATTTATGTGTAAACTTTCCCCAATTATCCATCATGTGAAACATACCACATTCACAGATTCTCTTTTTCCTGCACGTACCAATTGATTTATGGAGCTCAAAACAGCTATTATTGAAAAATGTGCGTCTACACATATTACAATCCCTCTTCTCAGCTTCAACTACACGGCTTTCACATTTGGCTTTTACACTGCTCACATACCATGCGACATTCTTACAATGTTTCACTATATCATCGCAAACTCGAGACTCCCCTTACACAAATCATGATGTCGCCCATATTTTCGACTTTTGTAATAACTCGAGTAAAGGCACCTTATATTACGGATGGGGAGATATGTTTTACCTGACAGTCCTAAAATAAGTAGGGGTGTTGCACGATCTCTCACACAGCTTTTAAAAACATACACAGTTCTACGACGATCATCCAGTCCAAATACAACTATACGAACATTCATTTCCTGTTCGACCATTCTCAGCTCTTGAGGACCCATATTACAATCAAATTCAAGTTTACAGTCTACAGCTAGTTTACGGGCCAGCTCCACTACCGTAGGCAGCCAAATTTTGTGGTTTGTGTATTTAGTGCAGTAAACATACGAGCTAAGACTACTGCTATAAAGCCTCAAGCACGATCGACGTTTATATGCCGTCTAAAAATCGCCTGAGAATTGAAGTTAAGAGTATAAGGTGAGGCGCTATGACCCGCAACACGGAATACACGGTCAATATTTACCGTGAAGTTGTCCATATTGAAAGCTATACTACTTTGGGAGGCCTGCATTATACGACCTAAACTGTATATACTCTCATCTTCAGCAGCCAAACGCCTGAATGGTACTACTACCCAAAAATCATCTACATCACCGTCATCTGACCCGAATCCGAAGGACAGCTTCATCCTGACTTCACGCTCGTCGCGGTTCTGAAGGGCAAACCTACAATACGCTCTACTACGCACGTAGTCCGTGTTCAATACCGTTGCTATACATGGATCTAGGATCAACCCTAACTATATACCGATTTCTAGTCAAGGCTGGGGTTGGGGTTGCGGTGCGCACCAACTCGAATGTTATGCCATCCTCAACAGAACGGGTAGCTGCTGGAGGATGAATAAGGGTCTATTATATTTGAGGAAGGCGCTATTGTGGGGTTTGTTGCGTAAGACGTTGAGGGTTGGGGCTCTATTACTGCAGACTCAACAGAACGGGGAGCTGCTGTGGAGGATGAATAATGGGTATATTGGCGGAAGGCTCTACTTTGGGGCTTGTTGCGTAAGAAGTTGAGGGTTGGGGTTCTATTACTGGTGTTCTAACAACCCTGGAACGCTTTATACCTGACGTGGAGGGCTCGCCATCGTACCTCCGCTTTAAACGTGCTACATGTATCGCTGGTGAGGGCTCATCGGTGGGGATGGGTACTGTCGATGCAAGAACAACGGGTTCATCCGTGATATCGATGATGGGGGGCTGTACATCGTCATCATTCACAGTTCTGTGGAAAAAGAAAAAAATATAAGGAGCAGCACTCGTTAATTGTAATATTTTGTAAATGACCCACTTAGGGGTGTGACGTGTTAGAAATGGAATCTGTAGAAAAATTCAGGTTCACGAGCCCATCCACATGTATTATATCTGGACCTACAGGCTGTGGTAAAACGGTGTTTATGCTTAAAATCATTAAAGAAAAGGGGGAAATGTTCTCAAAATTTGTGCATAAAGTTATATGGTGCTATTCGACATATCAATCAGTGTTCAACGAGTACCAAGATGATGTTTTGTTCCACAAGGCGGTCTATGACGTTAATTCATTAAAGGGAAACGAACACACAGTCATCGTAATTGACGACCTCATGTTGGAGATGGATAAAACGTTTGCCGAGACATTTACAGTATTTTCTCACCACCTTAACATAAGCGTGTTTTCATCAATCAGAATCTATTTTTCAAAAATAGATACATGCGCGATGTGTCACTAAATACGCAATATCTAGTCTTATTCGCGCAACGTAGAGATGTGTCACAAATTGGGGTATTAGCCAGTCAAATGTTCCCGAATCAGCGCGCGTAAGGAGTTTTTGGAGGTTTATAAAGAGGTCACAAACCAACGTTATGGATATTTGCTTTGTGACCTTCACCCGCGAAACACGTTTGGGTGCTTCTAAGAACGAATATATTTCCAAGCGAACCTGAAACCGTGTATATTTCAGAATGACGAATAGGTTAAAGAAATACCGCGAATTAATAAAAATCTATCAACGACTGCCTCGGGCATTGCAGCAGACGTTTGTTAAAAATATCGACTCTGACTTTTCAAAATGCATCTGTGAAATCTGCCTTAATGTTATAAAATGTAATGTTCCAATGAAAACCTCTCAGAAGACTCACTTACGTCGTTACAAGAACATAATACGGACGCTCGTTCATAAATGTCAGACAGGGTAAGAAAAAGCGCATTATTGTACAAAGAGGAGGATCGTTCCTGCCCATCTTATTTTCAATTTTGGGCCGTTTACTGACTAGATTAAATAATCGTGATTCAGCACGAGGTGTATGCTTCATTACAAAGTTCGAAGACTCCAGACGCTGTTCTAGAACCCCGTAAAAGAATGGAAAATGAGTTGCTATCCCTATTAAACAGTGAAAAGGCACCTGATGAGAAAAGTATCTTGTGAGGTTTTGCAGAAATTTCTTCATGAGTACGAAGATTATAAGCATCCTCCCGTGAGGCACAGCTCGAGTAGCGCTGAGCATAGCGATGCAGGACCTGGGCAACAAAGAGCAGCGGAACACAACACATCGAACATGTGCTAAAAAACAGCCTTCCCCATACATTGAAGAATAAAGGGTAAGTCTTTATAATCTATTGAGTGAGGACCCCATCATACAGTGGACCGATACAGGCGAGGTCATTCCTGAAGGAACAAGGGTGCAAGGGTCCAATATCGTTGATATTGTTCATGATCTGGTGTGAAAGTGGGATAGGCCCTCACCAACAGGATGGAGGCATATTAAAGCAAAACTACAACAAATAAATGTCCCCAAAACATTGATAGGTAATCTGAATAGGTTAAAAGACTTGGAACATGCATCGCACGTGTCACAACTGAGTACACCTTCGTCCCCAGTAGCTGTAGTGTCTCTGAAGAGGAGAAAGAAGAGAGTAGACAGCCAACCTTATCCACGTGCTTCTAAAATACGCAAATGGCTAACGTATTAAGTAAGCACTATTTTGACATTTCTAACCCAGCATCCTATGGTGGCGTTAATAGATTGTACAGAGGTGTTTATGGTGTAAGGAAAAAAGATGTTGAGAGATTTTTGCGGGGTCAGGATGCTTATACACTTCATAAGCCGGTGAGAAAAAGTTTAAAATAGCCAAGACAGCAGCCGCATCGATTGACTCTATTTGGCAGGCGGATTTAACAGACATGCAAAGATATTCAATGTATAACGATGGCTACCGTTACATCCTATTCATAATAGATGTATTCTCTAGATATCTGTGGCTAATTACCCTGAAAAATATATCACCTGAAACAGTTGGTAAAGCGGTCAAAACGCTGATGTTGAAAGAAAACAGGATTCCTCGCTATTTTTTACGGATATGGGAAAAGAGTTTATAGGACGAGCTTTCCAGAACATGCAGTCAGAGTTTAATATCAGCTATTACACATCCAATTCTATACATAAGGCTTCTTTAGCTGAAAGAGTTCAACGTACCATAAAGGAAAGCATGCACCGATATTTTACACATAAAAACACATCATGGCTTCATCCTACAACCGTTCACACCATCGTACGATCGGTACAACACCTAACGATGTTTTAGAAAGAGGCAAGCGCCCGAGAAGAGATGGAGTACCGTCACCACCACCACCACACTCTGCGCGTTTCAAAATCAATGACTATGTAAGGCTGTCACGTTCGGGAAATAAATTCACGAAGGGTTTTGAGCAAGGATGGACACATGAGATTTTTAAAGTTAGGGTTATGATGCCTAAAGGTGAGATAATGATGTATTACGTTGAAGATTTGAATGGTGAAGAGATCTCGGGAGGCTTTTATCGCGAGGATTTGCAGAAAGTGGTGTTTAATTTAGGAAAAAATGTGTTTAAAATTGAGAAAATTATAGGAGCAAAGGTACAGGGAAGAGAAAAATGTACCTGGTGAAATGGCTAAGCTACCCAGAAAGCTTCAATACCTATATAAAAGCTGATGCAGTAATGAAGCTTAATTAGTATGCAGCATGACTCGTAACCATTTCTACGTCACGCTCCCGTCCTCCTCGTCCCTGTCTGTACACCCTAACAACACACTAGCCAACTTTGTAACAGAGCTCCATGGACCCATTGAATTGGGTCGTGATTCGTATGAGGTGGGGGTATTTGAAATTCAGCTGGATACCCTCTTTTTAAATATTGATTATAAAAATAACGTTTTTACGATTCTTAGAGACTGTAATGAGTGTGCAAAAGCCGGGTTAACTCGGGATGAAACTATACGTATCGCACGGACTAAGGTCGCACGGTTTTACAGTACAGAAGTAACACTAGGGCCGAGGCGTTATGGCTCGGTTGAGGATGTTGTGAGAGACTTAAACGTGAGTTTAAAAGACTCAAATCTTACGAATGATTTATAATACGAAATCGTAAACAAAGGAAACCCTGCACATACTCTAATCCTAAAATCAAAGGTTAACAGAAATCTTAAAGACGGAAGAGTGTTCAAAATTATAACCGAGGGGCGATATCGATCAGCCTTCCAAAGGGGCACCTTTCACGAGGCACAGCATGACTTGTCCACTAGGGTGGAGCGTTTTTACACTTTTTTCGATTTTCTTTTTGTTTCCATTCTTGGTATTTTCTTTCTGGATTCTAATCTTGCTCTGATAAATCCATCCCTTGCCTCTGAACCGCATACTGCAGCTGAAGCCTCTGTTACCAGCTTTATATGCCGTTCAACCGCTTGGGTGTGGCAAGGAAAGCGTGGGATGAAATCAGGTACATCTCCTGATGAGATATAGTTCAGGATGTCGGAGCGTGATAGAACTTTTGTCAGAGGAGGCTCTGACAGCTCACAAGTTTGCCAGTTAATCATGTTGTAGTACTCACTGCACTGAAAGTTCAACGTGGGCAATTTAAACACTCTCACTGCGGCTGACTCAGAATCTCTTGCTTTAAGGATTCTCCTCCATCCTAATTCTCTGATATGTTTTGTTTCATCGTGAATCATACTAAGGAGAACATTCTCAGGATGAGAAAAATAGGAATTTCTCTGAATAACACGATCAACTATTTCTATACAGCGGGCACTCAACGACCTCGAGCGTTGTATCATTTGATAAAGATGTTTGGCTCCCTGTGTTGCTGAAGAATTTCTCTTGATTTGAAACCACATTGGTATATAAATTTTCATAATATAATCCACGATACACTTAAGGTTGTCTGAAGGTTCTTCAGTTGAAACGTAGAGACGAAGTATGCGGTTAGCAGTTGTCACCCATCTGGAGTGTGCCATTTTGTCTGGTTTCCTTTGAGCTACAGAGGGAGTACATTCACCTTTTGACACAGCTTCATAGATTTCTGCCAAATATTTCTGATCTGGGGTCAGATCATCTCTGTCAACTACAATTTCTTCCGCTTCAACTGCTTCAAACTCAACAACAGGTCTCTCTTCACAATCAATTAACTCTTTTTCTTATAGGCCCCGTAAAACTATGAGGACCTGTTGTTTTACCATCAATGTCAGTCACTATGTGCCGCAAGGAAGTTCATTAGTGTGAAGCAAGCAAATCAGCCACTGGAGTGCTTTCTGAAAGTGCTCTTCAATACTTCTTATCACTCCTCCTTTTGGTCCTGTATTAACTGCTGTCCCGTCACATCCAATGGCTTTAACTTCTGAAATATCAATCTCATTTGAGCGAAAAAAATCCAAAATTGCAGAAGATATACTCTGTGCTGAGCCAGAAGCGGGAGTTACATGCCCAATATAATGCGAGTTTGGTTCTTGAAGCAAAATGACATGTTCTTCTGTTATATTTTTTGATAACCTTTACTGCCAACTTTTTCTTGCATTGCCGTTCTGTCCTTTCTTCCATCGAAATAGATACTCTCCATAGTTTCTTCTTCGTAATCTCTCTTTTGATTGATAGATCTCACTCGTTTTCTAGCTCCTTACTTTGCATCTGTCTATTACTGAACTTAAATCTTTTTCGTTTATAATTCCCACGTCTTCAAGAACAGCCGAAGCAATTATAGCAGCAGACCTGTCTGACACATACCAGTTCTGTCACGAGCTATAGCCAATGATGAAATTGTTCCATCGATTTGATTCTCTGTGTCGGTTCATAATCGGAATCCGCTCCTTCTGTTTCACTTGAAGTTGATGACAGTGTTTCAGTTGCTTGTCCTTTACTGGTAGATGGTTTTGGTTCATACTGTTTCATTCTTTGTTGTCTTCTAGCAATAGTTGCTAGATCTTTACGAGTTTGTGAAACATCAAGAGAGCCTATTGCCAATTTTCATGTTGTTCTCTGATCTTTAAGGAAGTCTTGTACAATTGCTGGAACCTTGAGATGGTTTTCACTGAACACCTATCAAAATTTTCACATTTGCAAGCACTGATGTCAAATAATTTGTTTTCTGCCTCATTTTGAAATGTTTGAATTTAATTTTGAATGAGTCACTATCTTGTTTCCTTTTTATTGACTTTAGGTTTTGACATTTTTCATGGTAATTTTTAATCATTTGAACGACACGGTTATGAGAAACAGTAGGAATAGAGGCTGTTTTCCACAAATCTTCGAGAGTTTTTGAGAGAACACCCGAAATTTCTGCAACTGTAGGCTCTTTCTTCGATGTCTTCAGATTCAACCTTATTTGATGAAAATATTTCATGACGTCCTTATAGGTTGGAAGGCACCTCTTGCCTAGATCAGCTGGAGCCCCAAATATAGGCCAACTTGAAGAAGTTCTTGTTGCTTGAGCTGGTACTGACATTGTGAAAAACACAGTAATTAATATAAAAATTAAGAAATTACTCCTAAAACGTAAAATATTCTTGCATTCTGCAGAAGTTTTGTATATTACACCAACGTATTATTATGCACTAAAATATGCAGAAAATGTCCACATATGCGTGTTGTCGTCTTCCAAAGATGTATTAACAGCAAGAGCCATTTGGAAAGGGACGTGAATGAGGGGAAACTATTTTAATTGGGGACTCTTTAGTGCGCCAAATGGATAAAGAGTTCGTTGAAAGGCATCCAACCAAGAGGAGCAGGGTCTGTCTCCCAGGGGCCAGGGTTGACAGAGTTAGAGACGAAGTGGATAGGATTGACGTTGCCTCCCGTCACTCAATGTTGGTGACGATGGTAGGAGGCAACGACTCGCATAGGCACGATACGAGAGTGCCTGACCTTTTGGAGAGATGTAGGGGGTTAATTAGGTCCCTGAAGGCGAGGTCAGATAGGTCTTTAGTTCTAGGTATTACCCCTAGGCACGGTTTGGCCTTAGGATTACGTCAAAAACAATATTTTTTAATAATAAATTAGAAGAGATTTGTGCTGAGGAAAATGTACCCTTCGTAAAGCTGTGGTCAGAATTCAGTGACCCTAGCCTTTTTATAAAAGATGGGGTGCATTTTAATGAAATAGGTAATGCTAGGCTAGGTAGGTTAATTGACGAAAACTTACGAAAGCTGTATAGGTCAAAGCCTTCTTTATACATTGTGCGTCCGGGGAACGCGGGCCCGTCGTGAAAAAATAGTTTAAAACACCTGCCCGTCATAAAAAATAACTTAAACGTCTTTTATTGTAACGCGCGTAGTATTAGAAATAAATTAAACGAATTTAAGGCGATAATTTATTCCGGCAACTACAATATAGTTGCTATCACTGAAACGTGGTTAAATACCATGACTCGGGACTTGTTGGGGGGAACTTGATATACCGGGTTTTAAACTCTTTACTAATGATAGGTTACACAGGATTGGTGGCGGCGTTTTGCTGTACATTCGCAATTCCCTTAGGGCTATCGAGGTGAAGAGAAATTTTCCGGCAGCAATTGATGCGATATGCGTTGAAGTTAGGGCGCGTAGTATTAGTTTTAATTTTGTTGTTGTTTATAGACCTCCCGTTCAACCCCCCGATACGGATACTAGAGTTTACTCACTTCTTGTTAACTTTATTGACAATCGGAATTATAATTGTCGGAGACTTTAACTGCCCTAATGTTAATTACGAGTCTTTTACTGGTAATGAGGAGGGTTTGAGATTGATTGAGTTCATGGAAGATAATTTTTTACGACAGATGGTTACCGAAACAACGCGCGGTGACAATATTTTAGATTTGGTGATGACGAACGGCGAAATTATAGTCGAAGGTTTAGAAGTAGGCGAGAGTTTAGGATGTAGTGGTCATCAAATTTTTAGGTTTAAGTTATTGATAGAAAACACTAAGGATAGTAACGTAATAGAAGTCCCTGATTTTCGTAGGGCTAATTTTGATAGTTTTGCGGATAGGATGAGAGTAGTGGACTGGGATAACTTATTTATGGTAATGACACAAATTTGCATTGGGAGGCGTTTAAAGGAAGTTTTATGAATATTCCTCGTAGGCCCAAGCGCGCTACAAATCATGGTAGGCCCAAGTGGTGCACTAGGGAAATAGGCGAGTTCATAAACAAGCGTAACGGAGCGTAAAGACTTAATAAGCGCAATGGCACGGCAGCTAACTTTAATAGATATATCGAGCTCAGACGTCAGGTTAAAAGATCAGTTAGGAATGCTAAGCGTAATTTAGAGATACTTATAGCTGCGGATAGTAAACATAATCCAAAAAAGTTTTTTGAAAATGTCAATAATCGTAAGCCGATAAAAGATAACACAGGCCTTCTCGTGGATGTTAACGGCGCTTTGGCTTCTGACGCTCAGGCGATGGCGGGTATTTTCAATAACTTTTTTGCGACAGTTTTTACCGTAGAAGACGTAAATAATGTTCCCGACGTGGACGATATCGTTCCATTTAGGCGAGACTATTTTGGATGAAATAACTGTTTACGAGGGTGAGGTTGCGGATTATAGCGATAGGCTAAAAGTTAGCAAGGCTCCAGGCCCTGACGCTTTTTATCCCAGACATTTAAAAGATTTGAAAGACGTTATCGTAGGCCCCTTAACGAAGATTTTTAATCAGTCACTCGAAACGGGTATTATTCCCGAAGACTTCAAATTAGCTAACGTTACCCCATTTTTAAAAAAGGCGACCAGAAAGTAGCTAGCAATTATAGACCCATTAGCTTAACGTCAATTGTTGGTAAACTTTTGGAATCTGTAGTTAGGGATCATATCATCGATCACTTAGAAAGTAGAGATTTGATTAATAGTAGTCAGCATGGGTTTCGACGCCATAGATCTTGTTTAACTAATTTGTTAGAATTTTATAACGAAAGAGTGCGCGAATACGATAGGCATAGAGCGGCTGACGTTATTTATTTAGATTTTAAAAAGGCGTTCGATACAGTTCCGCATAGAAGATTAATTGCGAAGGTTAAAGCGCACGGTATACGCGGTCAGGTAGTTAACTGGTTAGAGGAATGGCTTCGTGCTAGGAGACAGAGGGTCGTTGTTAATGGTAGTGAATCAGGGTGGTTGGATGTAGGTAGCGGTGTCCCACAGGGTTTAGTGTTAGGCCCATTGCTATTCGTAATTTACATTAACGTCATAGATGTAGGAATGACTAGTAACGTGTCAAAATTCGCGGACGATACTAAAATAGGCGGTAAGGTTGTTAACGAGGACGATAGAATAGGCTCCAAGATGATGTAAATAGGATTATGGAGTGGACGGATAAGTAGCAGATCCAATTTAACGTAGACAAATGTAAAGTTTTGCATATAGGTTCCCGTAACAATAATTACACGTACACGATGGATGGTAGAGAGTTAGCGAGCGTCGACGAAGAAGTAGATTTAGGCGTACGCGTATCTAAGGATTTTAAGGTTAGGAACCAGTGCCTGGAGTTTTGCGCAAAAGCTAATAGGATTTAGGCTTCATAGCGCGTAATTTCGAATTTAAATCGAAGGATATTATATTGCCCCTTTACAAGTCCCTAGTCTGGCCTCATTTAGAATATGCTGTTCAGTTTTGGTGCCCGTATTTGCGCGAGGATATTGATAGGTTAGAAAAGGTTCAGCTTCGTGCCACGAAACTAATTCCGTCATTGCGCAACAAGCCTTATGAATATAGGATTAAAGAGTTAGACTTGCATTCACTCGAAACTAGGAGATTAAGGGGAGAGCTTATTGAAGTTTTCAAAATCGTTAATAACATCGATAACGTAAATTTTGACAAACTGTTCACTTTCGATAATAGCAATACTCGTAATAACGGATTTAAGTTGCGTGGCAGACGTTATATTACTAATATCTCTAAAAATTTCTTTACGTTTAAAGTAATTTATAAATGGAATAATCTTTCCGCGTCAGTCGTTAACTCTACCAGCGTTAATATGTTTAAGAACCGTTTAGATAGGCATTTTAAAAATATTAACGTTGTTTAAAATAAAAAACAATTAGTGACAGGAGCTCTTGGGGTGGTGGTCGGATGAGTCTGTTGACGATTAATGCCAGCTTGTGACATGCCAGCGTGTGATATGCCAGCAAAAAAAAAAAAAAAAAAATTAGACTAACACGAACGTAGATGTAACTCGTAGAGTAAACTAACCCACTTTTTGTTTAACTTTACCTACTTTTTTTTTCTTATCCTCTCCTTACGTGCATGTCTGTACTCTCTTTACTTGCATGTCTGTAGTTTGCATGGTATGACTGTGAGTTAAGACTGTGTTTGCATGGTTTGTAAGCGTTCTTATTTTACTTCTTTTCATCTTTCACCCCTTTTCTATTCTCTCCGACTATTTTCTGACTTCTCGGCAGTGGCCGGCGGATGATGATGATGAGTCTTTTTTCTCTTTTTCTGAATAAATGTTAACCCATGAGTGATAGGTGTTGCTACTTACTTAACCCCTTATTTTCTTCTCTTAACCCCCTACTCTTTCCTTTCTTTCGGGCTAACCTTAGAGTGGATCTTAGGATCTTTGTTACTTAGCTTCTGTAGATCTGTAGATCCATATCTTACCCGAAACGTAGCTAGCACAACACTGCGGGGAAGTGAGAGCAAGAAGGCCTGGTAGAGTGTTGTGAGTCATGACTCATCAGTCATCACTCACTGACTCATTGCCGTATATGGCAATGACGAGCAACACACCATACCAGGCTGTGGGGAAGCTTCTAGAACGATGTGGGAGTACTACATGACGTACAAACTGAATTTATTAGCGTATAGGCTGAATATGCCAAATACGTGATTTATGCGCATTTTTCCGTATTTTGGAACGTTTGCGGTGGCAGAAATATTATCGCAGAACAAAAGTATTTAAAACTAGTCTAAAATAAACCTTTAGGATGCTTTTTCTCGCTATTACGAGGAGGTAGGATGAAAATTAAAACTAAGAAAATATTGAAAAAAGCGTATTTTGGCGCATTTTTTGGATTTTCAACGCGTGCGGAGGCAGAAGATATTATTGCAGATCTCTGAGATTTTACAAACTCACTTTTGACGTAGAAGAGCAACTTCTCCGCGTTATTACAAAACGAAAATCTAAAAAAGTGTAAAAACGCTCCGCCCTATTGTCCACCTTAGTCTATCAATTAAAGATGGAGAAGTTGGATGAAATCTCTCAGCCTCCAGACATGTGCTATATTTGCAGCAATATAGCGGAACACCAGTTTGTTGGGGATACTCAGGCAAGCCTGCTACGCATAGCTCACATCCCCAACCATAGAGAAGGAGTTGAGTATTACATATGACATACCCCATTATGTGAATGTCGCATTTAGCCTAATAACCAATATCTCAATATTATAAGAACAATTGAGGATAAAAATTTCTCATTCGGTGACGGGAGCTTAAAAGTGAAGCTGCACTTTCGACGCACTGAGTTATAATGGAAGAAAGCCTTTCACAGTATAACGAGGGTTGAGTTACCAGCGTGGTAGTGGACTTGGGTCCATTTTTTCATCCATACTACGCACCGCTGCCCCACTGTTGAAGAGGGAGGCCAGGTACCTATGGAGGAAGGCGTTACAAACAGGTTTTAACGCGGCAGAGGACCTATTGGCTGGCACTAAGCCTAAAGAAGCTCTAAAAAAATATTTAAAACATACACGGGATGAAACCATCAAAGATGCGAAAAATGCGTGGCGGCGGAAAGAAGAGATGTCAGGAATAAGGGGTTACCAAGACGTGGCTGAAAGAAGAGGTCTGCTAAGAAGAAGGGGTTACCATCACGTGGCGTTAAACGCAAAAGGAAACCAAAAAAGAAGTGCTCACAGCGTATGAAAACTATGGCTGTTCATTTTTTTAACTGATATAAGCTGAGGACGCTACTCTCACGATTCATAGAGTGACTAATACTCGTCGAGGGAAGGTGGCACTATTTCTGACTCGTCATGGCACGTTTCATTCATCCGTGTAGTTCACAATGCTGTAAATCGGAAATGTCCCTCTTTGATATGCCACCTACTCAGGTCTCTATTGAACATAGTGACTTTGTTACAATTAACCCGTTAAACACAATTAGTTCACCCAGTGCCCTATAGAATTCGTGATACCCAGCTCAGGCCCTTACTCTTTTGACCCGAGTTGCATGCACATGTATGCTAACTACGCATTGCCCATTCTGACGGAACGGACTGCGATGATAGTTACGCTGCCTACCCTGAAACAACTTTCTACACTCCATATTCAGTCAGTGTGACGTATATTTAAATCAGACTAACATCTCGGCAGGCACGGGGTACTACCACCTACGAGCCTATCTGGAAAATGTCCTCAACTTTTCAAAAAAAGCGAAGGACACCTTTTCATTCGCCGAGGGGTATTACCACACTAAAGACGAGAGCAGTATAAAGGATAAATTTAAAAATTCTAAAAAAAAGATATACGAGTGTTTTGGACGCCTGCATACAGACTACTTTCCAGGAGAAGTTGCTTATGAACGGGGTAGATATGAAATTGAAGCTTACCCGCACCAGCCCTGAGATCTGCATAAATCTGGGGGCTGACCAAGAAGAAGGCGCGAAACCCGTTGTGATACACATCATGGAAACGTATTTACGTTACGCCGTGTGAAGTTAAGTTCCCCGAAGCAAATAGAAATTGAGAAAGATTTGGTAGATGCCACAGTAAAATATCCAATTAACAGGGTACAGATGAAGCTATACACGATTCCCACAGGGCTGGCATCGAAACAGCTAGAAAACATTGCTCTTGGAGTCCTACGTAAAAGGATTTTAATTGGAATGCAAGACCACGCCTCGACGAATGGAAATTATAAAAAGAATGCCTCAAATTTCGAGAATTTCGGCCTTGAAAATATTACTCTATACGTAAATGGCATCGCCCTGGGTGAGGTAATGGATATGGATTACTCAACAGATGCAGTGTTCCCGCTCTGCGTGAGAGCTTATAGTACTTTGGCTCATAATACAGGTGCGTGTGATGAACTTGGTTTCGGCATAACAGAAAGAATTGTTGAAGAATTCAACATCTACTCATTTGACATTACGCCAGACTTAACTGCTGGTGTAAATACGCATTTAAACCCCCAACAGACGGGCACCATCTCAGTGAGGCTGGAGTTGCCAAACCTATAGACGCACCTATTAGTGTACTAGTATACCTCGAGTCGCAAGCCCTAATAGAAGTAGATAGATTAGGAACGTCACCGCAGATTTTTAAAATGGACGCGAATACACTCCAGAGAGTATGAAAAGTGACTGTTTCGCGCGCTCAAAATTTATCGGAGTGTTCGCGAAGAATGAAATATGAAATCTGCCAAGTACGAGCAACTGGTACGGGGTTATCGTTAACACCGACATTGTGGGGGAGGGATTCATTGGTTTGCAATCTATTTTAAAAATAAGGAAAGAATGTACTATTTCGATTCACTCGGATTTCCACCGTGGAATGACTCGACAATCGTAAATTTTATCGCATAGCTAGACGTGCCTGAGATTATTTGGAATCCATATCGCTTCCAAAGATATTATACTGAAACATGTGGATTGTACTGTATTTTGTTTCTCATGCATATGTCACGTGGGAAGGGATTTATGAATTTTTTAAAATTATTCGATTTATGCGACACAAATATGAATGATAAATATATATGCAGACAGATAAAAAAAAAGTTCCCATATGTTAACACCCCCTGTAATGTGTAAAGGTATATTGTGTAAACCTATATATACATTTGTATCCATTAAGAATTGGGCATTGACCCTTTTTGTCGATGATTTCTGCTATTTAATAAGTGAAAATATATTGTGCTTTGTCCTTATCCTAAAAAAAAACTTACATTATCTCCTCGATGACCTCGCACTCGTTTGACCGGATGTGAGTCAATACCACGACTTCTGGATCGCTGGGTTGGCTAGGCGGGGTGGCTACCACTTCATTTATCACCCTTTCGTCAAAAGTGGCGATAATGTGGTCTAGCTCCGTTTCGGCCCTGTAATTTAAATAAATGTCGGAAATTGGATGCAGTTAAATCGTCCACCATATATATATATATATATATATATCCTAGCCTAACCTGGCCTACCCAATCTTATTTCTCACGATTCCAAAAACATAGTATATAATCTAAAAACACTTGCATCACCTCCTCTACAAACTGGGACTAGTTTGACCGGCTGTGATTCAATACTGCATTTATTCCCCTTTCATCAAAAGTGGCTATAATGCGATCAAGTTCAGCATAGGTCCTATAAGTTTAAGTAAAAATAAAGCGATACAATAAGAGAAAATACCACGTATTTAAAAAGCAGATAATTCTTAAACGTTTTGGTAATTTAAAAAGCCTATCTGTAGAACTTTCTATAAATTGATAATAAATAAAAACCTACTGTTTTTTCACCCAAAATACACACACAGAGGAATATTAATATATATATATATATATATATATATATATATATATATATATATATGAATAGAGACCGTCCTCTGGACAGAGAGCAGTTCACTTCGCTTTATTAGGGCCAGACAATATTTTACAAATATTTTTCAAAACGCATTTATAAGTTAACTAGCACTGAATGAAACGGTGTATATAAATATGTCCCGCATGCAATTGTCAATAGTTTTTAATATTTCTAATGAGCGTGGACAATAAATAAAAACCTACGATAACTTAAACATAATATGATTTTCTGAATTGAATAGAGAAACAAGATGCGAAACGTGTAAAAGGAAGCATTGCAACATCTTGCAACATTGCATTGCAATGTTGCAAGATGTTACAACAATATATACAAATAATTTTTACGTTGTAGAAAAATTCAGAACAAAAGGAAGTCAGATTGCCAATTATAAACAAGAAACAATACAAACTAATTTTCAATGCTAATAAATAAAAGAGATTTGTTTGCGCTGAGAGACACTGTCTGCGGTAGGGTTAGGTTGGTTTAGTTTACCCACGTTTAGGCTGTACTAGGATAGGTTAGGTTAGGCTAAGTTAGGTTTTGCCAGGTTAGTCTACGATAGGACAGGTTAGGCTTGGTTAGGTTAAGTTAGGTTAGTTTACGCCCGGTTAGTCTATGCTAGGATAGGTTAGGTTAGGCTAAGTTAGGCTATGCTATGCTTAGTTAGGCTAGGTTAGGTTAGTTTACACCCGGTTAGGTTAGGCTAAGTTAGGCTAGGTTAGGTTAGGCTAGTTTACGCACAGTTAGGCTATGCTAGGATTGGTTAGGTTAGGCTAAATTAGGTTAGGTTGGGCTAGGTTATGTTAGAGTATATATTTCGCTATTGGGGCTTTGCACGCATCAGTTTTTATATATATAGTTAGGGTTAAGCTCTGAGATTAGTTTACCCCCATCTTAAAGCGCCATTACGAGTTGGATTGCAGATAAAAGTATTAGCCACATATATATATATATATATATATATTATATAAATATAATATATATATACAGAGCTGGGCACTTCCGCAAACACTTCCGCAAACCGCAAATTCCGCAATTGCGGAAGTATGTTTTCGTTTGCGGATTTGCGTTTGCGGCAAAGTCATCGCAAATTAGTGAATTTGCGTTTGCGGATTTGTGCTTTCCTTTTAGTTATATCACTATATGAATACTGAGATATGAAGTACCATTGATTTGGCATTTATTTATATCCAGAAAATATAATAAACAATTGAATGAGACAACTCGTGCGCTCATGGCTCACCAGGTGAAACTAAACTCAAATAATTATTCTTTCAAAGTATCTTGTATCTTAAAGATGTATCTTGTATCTGTAACTTGTATCTGCATTTTGAAGATACAGTTTTGCGAGTATCTTGTATCTGTATCTCAGATACATTTTTGTTCGGTATCTTGTATCTGTATCTCAGATACAATTTCCAAGTATCTTGCCCATCACTGACCACTGGTTGATGTTGACGGTCGTCCTGAGCGCTGAGCATCTGTCACACATGACCTACCTTCCTTGAACATTTGAATCCACTCGTACACACTTCGCCGTGGTAACGCATTATTCCCATACTGAGCACATAAACGCGTGTGAATTTCAGCTCCTTTCACTTCTGCCCACAAAAACGAACCACGGATCTCTCTTCTTCCTGAGTACAAATTGAACGTGCCATCAGCTTTAAATACATTATCCTCGACACAGAATTTCACCAAACTTCTTTAATGTTAAATCGGAACAAACCTGAGGACGAAAAAGACACAGGTGTGTATATACAGTATATATTACCATGTGAAGTATGTCCTGATAATGTACTGTATTCGTGGGAGAAACGGGAAGGGACCTCAGTAAATGAATTTATGAACACAAGTGAGATGTGAGGGTGGGGAATAAAAAAAGTGCTCTCTCTGTTATGTTAGAGACTATAACCATGTAATAGATTTCAATAATTGCAACTTTGTTTCCAAATCTAGTAACTATGTTAAGCGTAGAATTGTTGAATCTAGTCATATAAGCTCTATAAAAATTTTTAATCTATCCAATCGTCAATTCTCTTTTAACAAGATTAGGCCTATTGACAAGGGCTCGCAAGGAGCCGAAATTGTATCGGTGTTAAGGAATAAAAATTTAGTCTTCCTAAAGAGTAGTTTCCTTCTTCATACTTCGCCGCGACATTGGGTTATTTTACATCATATATATATTCTCAATGCGCCTCGGTGGTGTAGTGGTTACCGTCGCTGACCACGAATCCATCGGTCCCGGAATCAAGACCTGGTGACGGCAGGCTGCTCGCAGCAAAACCGAGCTGTTCATACTTCCACATAATAAAAATTGGCTGGTAGAAAAATGGGTATCCTGGGTAGCTTTGTAGTTAACGCTGGGCTGCTGGTGGGGCGTGGTTCGGATTCTACATTAAACTGTAGGTATAAGGTAGAGTGACAAGCTTGACCTTCGTCAGAATGAACAATTCGGGCGGAAACAAAACGAAGTTTAACCAAGGTGTGTATATATATATATATATATATATATATACACACAGTACTTCAAAGATGATAGTGTTTTTTGGATATTTTAGGCAGACAATTATAAAATTGAATTCAACAATTTTGTTTTCTTCCCAAGACGACACTTGCAAAAATATAGATTTTGACATCAAAGAATATGGACGGAAGCCACTCGTTCACTATCTCCATCGAATCAATTGTAATGTTTTCCTGAGGAAACCATCAAACGCGTCTTCGCTTTAGTAAGTTTAAGTAAATTCAAAATACTTATACTTTCTAAGAATTAAGGTTTGATTTTCATCATTTTGTGTTTTAAAAAGGAGAAATTAATTTTTTTTAAAACTTTTTTATTTTATGTTTTATAGATGAAGATATGAGGAGATATTTTGTTTCAAAAAACTATGCGTAAAGTTCATATACACATACTGAAATAAGTATAAAAGCAGCTGATTATTAGAGTGTGAAGGAGAAGAAATGAATGACTTCAATAAAAGATTTTCTTCATACTTTTATACATAAAATCAACTTATAAAGAATTAAATTATTTTTAATAGAAAGTATGATGATTAACTTTAGCTTTTGTGCGATTCCATATAGACGGTTTGACCTCGTAATATCATCGTTTTTGGTGTAGCGAAAGGAGGGGAAAGATGAGAGGGGGGATAGCGAGAGGGAGAGGAGAAGGAGGAAAGGAAGGGAGTGAGGATGGGGGAGAAAGAGGGACTGCGTTGGTACCACATCTTGGAGAGGGTGGAGCAGAATTATTGCAGAGGACTGGTCATGGCGCGCCACAAAAATGTACTCGAATTCAAAATGAAACTACAAAATATCCACACAGGGTAGGATAGTATAATAAAATGCATTGAATGGGCAAAATTCGAGAATTTTACTAAATAACCCTTTTTTGTTGTAGGTTAAAGGTTACAGGTTCAAAATGCCTCAACTAAGTTTACAGCAAACAAACTTTAGCTGTGTTCCTCAAAGATAATGATTCTTTGTTGTAAACTTAATCGAAGCATTTTGAACTGTAACCTGTGACAAAAAAAAAAAAAGGGAGGATTATTTCTCAAAATGTGGCCTTTACCTGTTCAATGCATTTTATTATTCAATCCTCTAGGTTATCCTGTAGTTTCAGTTTGAAATTGGGTACATTTTTGTTTCGCACCCTGTATATACAATCATCAAAGTGTAATAATTAGAGCAAAACGCATCTTAGAATTTGAAACTGAAACAAATGTCAGACATTATGAATGAAGCGTATAAGTAAATAAATAGTAAAAAGATGCTCGAGAAAATAAGATTTAAAGTTGGGGTTGAGCACATGAAGATAATTATAGGAATAATTAATTATTTATTCGTTATCGTGAACTTGGGGTTTGTTGTGACGTCATATCTTTGAATGGTGACATAAAATAAATGAATCTCCAAAATAGAAGTAAATACAAAAGTATGAAAAGAGTGCATATAAGATTATCTTTTATTTATTTCCTTAATTTTTCCATAGAAAAGTGTGTAAATAAAATTTAATTTTTTTATGCGAATTCACTCTGTTTTATTCACAGTGCAAACAAGCATAGTTCGGCACAAGCAGTGGATGGAGTTGCCACCAGTCTTTTTCACACAAAACAAGAATCCAACCCATGGTTGTTCGTGGATTTAGAATTTCCTCACCTTATTTGGGAAATCAGACTCACTGTTCGGGAAGTGACCAGATCCAACGAGATAAAGGTATGAGTGTCGCTTTGAAGAATAAATATCTCATATGATGGTTTCTCTCACGTAAAACATCATCCTGAAATAAAATGGTCCTTTCCTTAAAATTATTACGAAAATGGCACATTCAAACTGATATATATATATATATATACTGTAAGTTTAGGTAAGATATTACTCGTCTTACGTTAATCGGCTCCCTTTCTGTTACCTTTTCTGAGGTGTAAATATCAAACTAATCCAATCACTTTATTACCCTTTATAACTTTTGTCAAACACTTCCCCTAACTATAGAATTAGAAATTAGGAATATGGAATTTTCTGGCATTCAGGTTTCCCCTTATTCTATTTTTCTCCAAAGCTATTCGAAATTTACAACCGCCGTTGTGAGTGGCACCAGTTCTCTCGATACGTCTAGCTTCCATGTTCACATTGTGTTTATTGAATCGAATTTATGGTCCCATTTGACGCAGGGGAATTGCATTCCTAAAATCCGAAGAATGTAGAGATGCCACGTAGCCCGCTGGAGTGCAGAGCACTCGTATTTATTTTTTGTAATTATCCTCACTCGGAAGTCATTATTTAATTATATGACCTTCACTCGGAAGTCATTATTTTATTTAATTATTTGACCTTTAGCCAACTTCTAAATATCACTCCCAAATAAAGAACACATCAAATTACTTCTAGTCTCGTTTAATTAATTCAGAAACGGAATCGAACATCGAATTCTTTACAAATAAATTAACATACAATTCTTTTCTTAGTCAGGATTAATGAAAAAAAAGTGAAAAATTTTTTATAAAGGAATGACTAAAGGCACATAACATGTCCATTTAATGTGTTAAAACTCAGATTGGTCTTCTTTGAAACTCTTATGTTACACACAGACCGTCCATGTAACAAGAAACTCTTCTGGGAAAAATTAAATCCACTATAGTCTGAATAAGTAATGGTAAATAACAACAACTATAGTTTTTCTTTTTCATGATGGAAGCCCAACGTGGGCAACGCAACGGATCGCTCGCAAAGAGATCCCAAAATATAGTTTCCCTCACCAGCAGATAGAATCCAGCTTTTAGACAGAATCTAGGGCTTAAAGCCACCGAGCCCACTACAGTCAGAACCTCATTATACACAAGAAACTCGTTGCATCCCCGTCGGATTGAATACATCAAAGAACTTTTTGGTTGAGGTTTAAGTTTTGTTTTTTGGCTAAAAATACAGTAATTACACCTTTTCCCTTGAGCCAATGCAATGGGCAGCATTTAATTCATATCTATCTGGCAAACCAAGGGTACCATATACTGTATATAGAAATTAACTTCAGAGCTGATGAAGTAGGAGAAGAAGAAGTCCGTGCTCAGTAAGATTTTGACTGAATTTAAAGTGGAGTTAACGGCTGAAGAGCGAATATTTCCGCCATTCGTGGATTTACATAAAAAACAGGGATCGGTTTCGAGCAATAATAAGTTAGTTAAAAGTGTCAAAGTGACAGTAATATTAAAGAAATTTCAGTGACCTTCGACCCAAAATGAAAGTCACACGCAGTTAAAAGTTGAGTATCAACCGCAAAATTAACAAAATTGAAATATAAAACGAGACGCGCTCCAATTAATCGCACCTTCAGGAGCGCACGTTTCACGGGCTTACAGGCTCGGTCTGTCTGTAATGCTGAGCGCGTTAAAAGACGCCTTAAGTAGAAAACCGCGAAACTATCTTTGAAATTATTTTGCTTGAAGCGAAAACCGTCTAGAATCGCTGAGCCGTTTTTGAAATTATTTTTGCTGTGAGCCGAAATAGCGTAGAATACTGCTGCGCAATATTTAACCCAATACTTAGAGAAAATCGGGTAGAAGTTAATAATAGTGGACAGTTGCTTTGTTTTATTTAAAAAAAATAAAAATGATGAATAAAGTCCAAATAACCTTTTATGCCATGAACAAGAGGTTTTGGTAAAAAGAAAATGTAAAAAAAATGTTAAATATAAGTAAATCTATAAATAATAGTTAAACATGGGACTAGTTCGTGTTGCGTATAGACTAATTGGATAGTTAGATATTTGGGCGATTAATTATATCAGAAAAATAAAGGTAATATTTTGCGCCTCGGTGGTGTAGTGGTTAGCGTCGCTGACTACGAATCCATCGGCCCCGGGTTCGAGACCCGACGGCAGCCGGCGCGCAGAAAAACCCAGCTGTTCATCCTTCCACATAATAAAGAAAGTGGTTGGTAGATAAATGGGTACCCGAGGTGGCCTAGTGGTTAAGACGCTGTGCTGCTGATGGGGCGTGGTTCGGATTCCACGTTAAACTGTAGGTCTAAGTTGGAGTGAAAAGCTTAACCTTCGTCAAAATGAACAATTCGGGCGGAAGCTCACCAAAGGTTACCAAAGGTATGAAGTTCTTATTTTAGAACAATTTCTTTTTTGACAAATGGTATCTGAGTAGTGAAGCCTTTACAGAATATTTTAAATTTTATACTACTGCATCTGATAGAGCATCTTAAGAGCTTCCAAATGGTATGCATAAATATCGTTCACGTGACTTCATCAGCGACCGTCTATCAACGTTTTACGAAATTGACGTTTTCTACCCGGGCCCATATAAATGCACACATTTCAAAGGCTGTCAGCAGCACTAACTAAAAAATAAAAGGCTAACTAACTAAGGCTAACTAACGAAAATATCACGACCTAACCTAACCAATCGTCAAGGGCGTACAGTTGACCTAATGATTGGTTAGATTAGGTCGTGATATTTTCGTTAGTTAACCTTATAAGGCTAACTAAAGAAGGCTCGGGGCCCTGATCTTCAGATGATCCTTACTTTATTTTAACGAAAATTATTATAGTTGCTATGTTTAAATAATGACTCCTTTCGACTTAAGAATTTGTTCTTAACTATTAAATATAAATGGTTTTATTTATTGAATAAATTGTTTTCTCCCGTCGATCAGCGAAGTTATACAGCAGTAGGATTTGTGGATCAATCCCAGAATAGGCACCTGAAATCATTTTTAGGTGCTTAATCTGGGATTGAGGCAAAACACAGGTGCTTAATCTGGGATTGAGGAGAAAAAAATATAAACAGTTTTTAGAGATATAATTTCATTGTTTTTATCAATATTTGAAAAAATCAACTCTAACCTAACCTAACCTAACCTAACTAGTGATGTAGGTCACATCCGCATCCGCGGAACATCCGCACATTTTCTCGCATCCGCATCCGCATCTGCATCCGCACTTTGGACTGCGGATGTCGTGCGGATGTGGACCGTTGAGATAAAACGTCATTAATAAGCGGAAATTATCAAATTCTACTATAATAATAGAACTAGTTCATTGTGCGCAAAGTGATGCAAGCGACAAGACGAGAGGCTGTTCTTGTATGAAGTTACTCTCTTGCAATCTACTTAGATCCACGTTACAAAGCTAAGTTATTTTCACCTAGTACATTAGAACGAGTTAAATCATCACTTGGCAAAGCAGTTGAAGAGCTTCAATCTCTTGAATCTGTCGCTTCGCCATCCACCAAAAGAATAAAAGTTTCAGTGACAGAACCAACACCTTCAACAAGCAAATCTATCACAGAATCTCTCTCTCAGTTTCTTGAGTCAAGCAGCGATGACGAGACCTACGCGATGTCAAAAGATGTAGTAAAAATGATCGAGAGCTATCACCAAGAAAAACGCCTGGCTGCATGTGACAATCCTATTAGTTGGTGGAAAAATACGCAGAATATCTATCCATACTTGAGTAAACTTGCAAGGAAACATTTAGCACGTCCTCCAACAAGCGTACCAAGCGAGAGATTATTTAGCAGTGCTGGATTAATATATGATGAAAAGAGAAACAGACTGGCAGCAGAAAAGGCAGAAAAATTAAAAGGCAGAAAAATTAATGTTCCTTAAGCATAACCTTCCTATAATTAAGTTTGAATATTAAACGATGAACATCTTAGTTTACTTTATTTTAATTACTCATTTATAAATATGCCTAATAAAACTTTAAACTTAATATAAATAGTTATCAAGCTAATTAAAGATATCTTTCTATAAGGGTGGAGGTTGGGGAAAGAGGTTGGGTAACACAATTATGGTTTCTAATTGTGGCTAAAACTCAACAAAATATAACGAATTTATTTGCAGACGAATTCACTAATTGATTTCTATATTAGTTAGATGCTTGCTATTATTTTATAAGCACACCGGACAAAAAATTAGTCATCCCTAATAGCACCGATAGTAGGAAGTTGAAGGTCACACAGAGGGCGCTGATGTAGCATTGGTAAGTGACAAGTAGTGGTGACGTAGCACACAGGATCAGATCTGTTTCGTGAAGTGGTGAAGAACAAAGTGTGTGTTGGATATAGTCTGCAAAATGGGTCGTGAGGCAGACGTAATTAGGTACATTCTGAGAGGGGTGACAAATTTTTTGTCCGGTGTGCTTATGTTCAGGGAAAAGTACAGCAATTATTGTACAATTAATCAATTATACTACATTATAGCTACAGCTCTCTCTATATAATAACTTATTATATACGTTAAACACAACAAATCTCGAATATATCCTAAAAAATAACGAAAATGTAGACATCCGCATCCGCATCCGCGGATGTTGAAATCAAACATCCTCATCCGCATCCGCATCCGCGGATGTGAAAAAAATGACATCCGCTACATCACTAAACCTAACCTACCCTAACCTAACCTAATCTTAGATAGATTTGCTTCAGATGGATTCAGAAACATTCGGGTTCATATTGCAGGAATTTATATTATCTAAAAATTTTCTTTATTCATTAAACCACTTTAAACCTTTTATAACTTTGCCTTTATTACATTTGTAATAAACTTTGTATAAACAATAAATTTTGTAATCATCAGGTTTTTTTTATTTAATTCCTTGCAAGGTGCCTATTCTGGGATTGACCCGGATTTGTTAGTAGTTGGTTGGGAGACCGTCTTCTGCTTCCAAATTACAGTATGTAGCGATTCGTGGTTCGGATTCGACGTGGTTCGGATTCGGCTGTAAGTCTTCTCCATCATATGACCTGAGATGCTGCGAAGGAAGTTAAACAACCCAATCAAGCAAACAATGTAAATACAATAGTTTTCTAAAATATTATTTTTCTAAATCTGTTCTCATTTGTAATTCCAATATTCTAAAACAGTTATATTTGTTTCTTTCCAGATATACTTGGCGAATAATGTAACCTTTGACCAAAATGGTAGACCTGATGTAAAAACGCTTCCAGTGTTTGCTGCTCAGGTTGGCAACTCTGCCTCCTTAACAATGCAGTTTACGCACCCTGGAGGAATGTGCGGCCGTACGTCACTGTTGTCAGAGAAGTTGAAAAAGAGTATCTGATACTCTTTGAGCTTCAAGGAACTGGACTAAGTTTAGAATGTTGTTTTTTTTAAATGTAGATTTTAAAAGCAATTAACATTTTTAATCTAGATTTCGGGTCACCTGAAGATCAGGGACCCCAGCCTTCTTTAGTTAGCTTTATAAGGCTAACTAACGAAAATATCACGACACCTAACCTAACCAATCGTCGCGGGCGTACAGTTAACCTAATGTTTGGTTAGGTTAGGTCGTGATATTTTCTTTAGTTAGCCTTATAAGGCTAACTAAAGAAGGCTGTGGGCCCTGATCTTCGGGTGATCCTAGATTTGTAAAGCAATTAATTTTTGGGCCTTTTTCCAAAATTTGGACTGTTTCCGATTTTTTTGAAAATAAGATAGGGTCTTCTTAAAAATTTGGACTGTGTTCGAGTTTTTTGAAAGTTGCTTACAGATACAGTTTTTCGCGATGATTTCAAATATGAAACTCATTGTTTGCAGAAATTTTTTATTTGTATGTTATAAGTTTATGAATCAGAAGTGCTTGCCAATCATGCTTACCATAAGCTGGTACAAATTTTGCCCTTTGTGACAACTCACCTTTTTATCCTTTACATTAGTCCTTTCGGCTCCGGCTATCCAGTCAAGGTGGGTACAATCTTTGTGTATAATTTAAGTCTCGGGGGTACGGGGGCAGAGCCCCCGTTACGCTCTTACCCTAAATTTAAATTTCTTGGTTTTTTGCGTCCCGACTACTGTGCTTTCGCTGGTTTAGTATTACGAAGCGAAAGCCGCAGCAGCATCCATTTAACATCTGGTAAGGACTTAACATTTTTTGCATTTAATACGTCATCAATTTATGCCGTCATAGTGACTTCCGGTAAGACGCGCCAATTGATTCTTCCGTCAATACATTTTATTTGCATATCGTGGCGTTTTCGGCATTGCTTCTTTTTGGGCACAATCCCCACACTTTGCATTTTGTACAAGGCATCAGTTTCGCTTAACGAAAACAATGATTATTATAGGTTACCACTCATTTTCACTCACCAGCAAAAACAGGCACTGTTCCTGCAAACAAACGCCAATAAAATGTTAAATATTTATTTCCGCAAAAAATGAGTTGCATACTTAGAATCAGCATAAAAAACTCTACTAGTGACAAAATTTTCATAAAAATTTAACCCAGTCCAAATTTTTAATAAGATCCATGAGATTTAATATAGATTTTTACGCTGATTTAAAAAATGTAAGTCTTTTTTTAGAGAAATGAGCCGTTCAAAAGTTATGTTTGTTACTGTAATTTTGTATAGGATATAATGCCAGGTTAGGTTAGTTGAATGCCCGGTTAGGTCAACTGTATGCCCTTGACGATTGGTTAGGTTAAATTGTGATTTTCGTTAAAACTAACGAAAATATCACGACTTAACCGAACCAATCATCAAGGGCGTACAGTTGACTTAACCGGGCATTCAGTTGACCTAACCGGGCATTCAGTTGACCTAACCGGACATTCAGTTGACCTAATCGGGCATTCAGTTGACTTAACCGGGCATTCAGTTGACCTAACCGGGCATTTAGTTGACCTACCCGGACATTCAATTAACTTAACCGGACAGAAAAATAACGGTCGAAATCTATTCACACAAATACTTAGTGACATAAGCCAATATTATAAAGAATACAATAACTCTTGTATTAGTTTTCAGTTCCATTGTTATAGTTTTTTGACCTAATACAAAATTACAATAACAAACATAACTTTTTGAACCGCTCAGTTCAACCAAAAATGGCTTACATTTTATAAATCAGCGTAAAAATCTACATTAAATATCTTATTTTCAAAAATATCGGAAACAGTCCAAATTTCGGAAAAGGCCCAATTTTTTAACCTGATTTTAAAAACAATTAATTTTTAATCTGTATTTTAAAAGCAATTAAGTTATGAAACTTTTGAGATTAAGCCAATCCGTCATATTATTATGCTTTGGTTACATTATCGTTTTTCAAAAGGTAAGAGTGAGAAGCTACATTTTTCTGTTATGAAATATCCTCACATATAATGTAAGTGGACATTTAGACTAATTTATTCTTGCCATTGGTAGAATGATAATAGCTTATCACAACATGTCCTAACAAGAGATAATGTCATCAGCTAACATTAAATTACACTGGTCAACAAAGATTTTTCATCAGAGTAAAATTTGTGGTGGCTGGAGAGATAGCATTTTCACGTTGATTCCAAAACTGCATTCAGATTTTTCTAGCACGTATAGTTTTCAAGATGAAGGCATATATATAACTACACAGATTTAACCATTTTAAATAGGCAAAATACTAATATTTCAACATTTGATTGTGTTTATTTTATTGTGTTTTTTTAGTTTATTCATCTTATTTATTTCAATTATCTTAATTATACATCTTATGTATTTCAGGTGTGAGCTTTTACGTCTAGCAGCATTGTGATTAGGCAACAACGCCGTGCTTTGTGTGTCAAAAGATCAGTCCAGTCCAAGAACTTGTTGTGTCAAGTTGGTGTACATTTCTTTTTTAATTTATAGTTTGCTCAGGTCAGTCAACATGCCTCGACAATGTAAGAATGACCCCGACAAGTTCTGTTTCGTATGCGGCCAGTTGACAACTAAAACACAACGACGAAGTATTACAACCGACATTAAGAAATATACAAGCTATACTTTGGTTGCCATCTAGGTGACCAAGATAAACCATGGGCGCCACATCAAATCTGTTCTGGCTGTTCAAATGGATTACGTGATTGGCTTAACAAAAAGAAAGCTTCAATGCCACTTGCCATACCCATGATATGGAGGGAGCCGAGAGATCATCATGAAGACTGTTATTTTTGTAGTGTGAACTTAATGGGGTTTTCTGCCAAGAACAAACACCAGATTGTATATCCTAACTTGGATTCAGCACGTAGACCAGTAAAACATGAGGAAACATTGCCCATCCCAATTCCCCCAAGTGATAGGCTAGATTCTATCATAGATGACATGGAAAGTGATGAAGGTGCAACTGGCGTTTCCGGACCATCTACAGAACCAGAGTACACTTTTGAAGGTAGACATTTAGAGCCTAAAAAGTTAACCCAAGGACAGTTGAATGATCTTGTTAGAGACTTATCGCTGTCTAAAGAGAAATCAGAGCTTCTCGCCTCAAGACTAAAGGAGAACAATTTACTTGAGAACAATGTTCGTATTAGTTACTACCGAAAGCGGAATTTTGAATTAACAGCATTCTTTTCAGTAGACGGTCCTCTCTGTTATTGCCATGACATCAATGGACTATTTACAGCCATATCTCAGACGTATGTGGCATCTGAGTGGCGCCTCTTTATTGATTCGTCGCAGAGAAGCCTGAAAGCAGTTCTTTTGCATAATGGTAATATAATGCCATCCATCCCCATTGCCCATTCCGTCCATCTAAAAGAGACATATGACAATATGGATATACTACTTAAGGCAATCAAATACGACAGTCATCAATGGAATGTTTGTGGAGATCTAAAAGTTATAGGAATGCTTATGGGTATGCAGTCAGGATTCACAAAATTTTGTTGTTTCCTTTGCCTGTGGGACAGTCGCGCCACTATAGAACATTACACCAAAAGTGACTGGCCACTTAGGTACACATATGTCCCAGGGATAAGCAATGTCCAGTCTGTCCCTTTAGTGGATCTCCAAAAGATCTATCTGCCACCTCTTCACATTAAACTTGGTTTAATGAAGAATTTTGTTAAAGCAATGGGTAAAGTCAATTCTGAAGGGTTCCAATACCTTTCAAGGAAATTTCCGAAGGTTACTGCAGCAAAATTGAAGGAAGGAATTTTTGTTGGGCCACAAATAAGGGAGGTTTTGAATGACACTGAATTTGAAAAAGTCCTAAGTCCGCTGGAATTGAAGGCTTGGCTGGCGTTCAAATGGATCTGTGAAAACTTTCTTGGAAGCAACAAGTCACCTGCGTATAAGGATGGAGTCAAGAACCTCCTTGATGCCTTCAAAGAAATGGAGTGTCGAATGTCGTTAAAAATTCACTTCCTGCATTCCCACTTAGATTTCTTTCCTGAAAACCTTGGTGCAGTGAGTGACGAGCAAGGAGAGCGCTTCCATCAAGATATACAGATGATGGAGAAGCGCTACCAAGGATATTGGAATGAAAGCATGATGGCGGACCATTGTTGGATGCTGTATCGTGACAATCCAGGCCAAATTTACAAAAGGAAATCACACTCACAGCGCTTTTAATAAAATAATGTATATATTCTTTATTTATAAGTACATTGAATAAGGTATATGATGTATTTGTTGTTTAGCATTCCTAAGTGTGATCTATACATCCATAAATTTTCTTATAGCAATATGAAAAACTTAAAAATATCAAAACCAGTGTATCTATATAACTATACGTGCTAGAAAAAAAATAAAACCAGATTCGGAATCAGCGCGAAAAATGCATTAAGAAAAGTGTGATCATGTTTGTGATGAGAAAAAAAAGTTTCATTTTGTTGGCCAGTGTTATTATCAATGTACAAAGAAAAAGAAAGTATTTCAGCGCTCATCATTATTACAATTTTAAATATTTGTTTTTATGAATATTAACTGCCAACCCGTCAATATTATTGAGCCTCGATGCGCTTCATGTTCAAAGCATTTTTGATGAATAATGAAAGTGTTTTATAACATTCTCAGGTTATAATTAAATTTACTGAAAATTTTGAAGAAACTAAATGAGATTTACTTTTAGGAAATTTGTGATACTTAAGAATGTAAATTTTTATTTATGTAAAATTCGTTTTCCAAGTAAGAGTAAAGTTAAAGGAAAATTTCATGTTGTGCCTTCTCTGTTTGCCTACCAAAAGCTGGCTTCCGTCTGAACTCGTACGATGAGCGCTGCAGAATACCACAAAAAATGCACGTTTTCGATTGGCTTACCCATAATTGGATGTAGGTTCGACAGCGTCCCTTCTGCCCTCCCATTTCTGGTTCAATCGAAGGAGGTTCCGAATAAGTTCATGAACGGCTAAACTAAAGTATTTCGCATATTTGAGTTACTTTCGGGGATCCGTTGGTAGTTCAGTGGTTACGGTTTCGTGGTCTGGGCGGTGCCTCTGAGTTCGCTCCCTTCTGCTGGCATTGGTAAGAATTAATGTGTTGGCCATTCACTATGTTTCTGACCATTCTCAGCTCAGGTGGCCCTCGTGGCACACTCACCCCAGCAAAGTGGGGAAATGTGGTTTCTGGACGTTACCTTTAACTTTGTTACTTTTGATTAATGTTAAAGTAATTCATCATTTTTTTAATGACATATTCTTTAGAGTTTATTTATAATCCCTCGTAAATTGCTTATTACCTAAATTATCATTTGCGTTGTATGACATCTGAATATTTTAATAAGATTTTAAAATTATTATTTGTTAATTTTCAATTAATAAACCATAGAGAGAATGGAATTTTTATTCAATTGGTACTTCCAGTTACAAATGAGGGGTCCCGCGTCTTAAGGTACCTAAGCACCAAAATTAAAATTCGTCAGAAATCGCCTCCACAGTTCAGCAATATTCTGGCAATAGTATCTCTGTTATTAATTGAGCTAGAACGTTCATTTTTGGCTAAATTAGAGTTCTAAGTATGCTAATGAAGATGTTGATCAGTTTTTGGAACAGATTTTCATTTTTATATATATATTTTTTTATTTTTTTATTTTTTTATTTTCTTATTATGCCAAACTTTGGGTGAACTTTTGGCTGGCGATAGAGGTGGAAAAAGTAGTTCGCTTCATAAGGTTTTCAACCATACTTCTAGTGTCGTAAGGTCATTATAACCCAAACCACGCGATAGAGGAAGGGTGAAAATAGTGATATCCATCAAAAACACGTTTTCGCCTGTGGTGGCGCTTAGGTACCTTAAGACGCGCGACCCCTCATTAATATCTACGATTGAAATTGTTACGTTTTAACTAAAATTAAACGATGAGGCAACATTTTTCACGTGATACTGAATCAAAGTTTAGACACGTGATAGGGAATGGCCTAATTGTATTCCATTATTTCGTTTATTTATTTATTTATTTTTAATTTCATTACAGCATTTCTGCTGACCACGAGTTTGACACTCCCTCCTTAGACTTTCTGTGATCTCCCGAAACATTTTTGGCACTCGCACACACCAATCCTAATTTATTCCTGCCAAAATTCTCTGCCACGAATTGATTAGATTTCTTGGAATATTAACAAACTTTACTTTTCTTTCCAGTAAATTCAGTCATTCTATTACAATTTTCATAAAACTAAAAAATTGATTAACGTAAATTAAAACTGGAGAATTTTTAAGTTCAAATTTTCATTACAACAATGATTGCTATAAAAATTAAGTTTAATGTCACACTAAATTCATATTTATTATAATTCATTATTTTTATGAGTTTAAACTAAAATTCCGTCTAGACGGAGTAAGATAACATAAGACAACAGCATTTTGAATTCAATTTAGACTGAATTTTTATTTTGAAATTTAACTTTCAATTTTCACTAAAAATTTTGGATCACATGAAGATCAGGGCCCCCAGCCTTCGTTAGTTAGCCTTATAAGACTAACTAATGAAAATATCACGACGCAACCTAACAAATCGTTCGGTCAACTGTACGCCCATGACGATTAGTTAGGTTAAGTTGTGATATTTTCGTTAGTTAGCCTTATAAGGCTAACTGAAGAAGGCTGAGGGCCCTGATCTTCAGATGATCCCAAATTTTCACTGCTTCTAACATGTAATCCGAATTTTGACACTCGCTTTGATACTGAAATTTTATTTTTATCTTAACTTCTGATTTTCACTTTGAGTTCAACCTAAAGTTTTACGATTTTAAATTTTCGTTTGGAATTTAGACTTTTGATCAATATTAAATTTTGACTTGTGACTGCTCATTGACTCGTGACTCTGCTTATTGACTCGAATTGAATTTTATTGGAATTGGTCAAAATGAAAAACCAATCTAAATTTCAAAGTTAAGTTATTGTTCAAAGTCAACAAAAATTTTACAAAGTTAGTCAAATATGAAAATTAAATTTAAAATTCAAAATTAGTTCAAAAGGTGGGCTCGTAAAAAGACTTCATGAAGCTGGAATAGCAACTTTCTCAAAATAAAAATTAAGCTTATTTTCTACAGTCAGAAAATACTTTTATATACTTTCACTTAAAAAAAAATCAAAATGGTATGTACCTAATAAAAGGTATATTGCAAAATTTATATATTTCACTCCTAGCCACGACAACTGACAAAACTCCAAAATCTCAGCTAGAAAGCTTACTTCATATAAACTACACGTTATCTTTACTGCCTGCAAAAATTTGCATAGTAGCTCTGCATTCTAGAATGTTTCAGATGTGAAAAATTGGAATAGTAGCTCTCGTGTTTAAAATACTTTTTATTAAAGTTTGCGACGATGATGACACGTTCAAACTGTCTTCTGGACAAATGCAAAAAACTTCACTTTTTCTACGTGAAGGTCAAAATATGATAATTAAAACCCTCTCTCATAGACAGAGTTTATTTCCACAACAGTTTAGATGCCCACTGGCATCCTCTTCGGGTGGATACAGAAAAACGAAGAGGATACCAGTGGGCACCAAAACTCTTGTGGAAATAAACTCTATCAGAGTGGGTTTTAATTATCATACCTCCTGGACCTTCTGTCTACTCAGTATAAACTTCGCGTAAATAAATTGAGGGATTCAATAGCATCTTTAAGGATAAACAGAAAGGATCACTCTGATACAAGGTCTTTATTCCCATTAAAGCCCGAAGTATTATGTTGAATTTCAGTTACTGTTAAAATTTGATATTAAAATATTTCTGACCACGAAATCCAAGCCAAAACCAATCAAAGCCCAAAAACTAATACTAATTACGATCCAACTACATTCTTCTGCTATCATGAATTTTAATGCATCCTCAGTGTTGCCATAATGCTGTACCGCATTTCCATAAAAAACAGCGTTACTAAAATTTTTAGGAACGGAATATTAGCAACAGCAAATCGTCTGGCATTCACTCAGCAAAAATTCAGCTTCGAATTTTCTAATTGTCTAAAAACATTTACCGACTCCCTCTGCTTATTATTACAAGGAAATATTTCATCATGAAGAGGTCAAGAGGCATAAGTAAGCATTAAGGTGGTCTCACACTTAATATTTGTTTGGAGAAGTCTCGTATATTTATTTGCTTTCTTGTCTAATCTTGCCCTCATAACCTGCCATATACAGATAATTAAAGATTTGGCTTAGTAATCTGTGAATTGGGGTTTTGAATGCTATTAAGTAAAAAATGTGTTAATTACGGAGAACCTTCGGCCCTTTGGCCACGTAAAGTCCAGTAAAGCCTAAAGATTAAGGCCCAAATAAAATTAAATAATTAGTCCAATTTTACACTTATTTATGTTAAAAAAAATTGTAAAAATTGTATTTATTTTATCAATAAAGGTTATTAAATTCAATTAAAATTTCACTTTGCTCACCAAGTACTGTTTCAGTACTCAAGCTGCTCCTCTTACTTCCTTGAGGAGGATGCCAAATCTTTTTTATGTAGCCATTCTATCGTTTTATTTCGTTTTCACAACCAGAAACTGATTTTTAAAGTATTACTTATTCATATTTTATTGTGTTTCGTTCACAGTGTGTTTCCAGTAAATACAATTACAATTCTAAATATGTGCTTTTTTTTAGTGCATGACTATCTGCAATATCTTGTTTCTTATGTGAACGTGTGAGAACACAAATACTCGCATACAGATCTTTCCACAATTAGAACACGGTATGTGATTTTCTTGCGTATCAATTCGCAGTTATGATTTCCATTAATTTTATCCCAGAACAGTTTTGATATTCTAGTGGTCTATGAATCCTGCATCTATGGATATATTACTTCCTAATCTATAACTTGGTATTTTGATGTAATTTGCTCTTTGCCATTTTTTTTAAAGATGCCATATCTAAAAGTTTAAAAATTTATCATCTTTGAATTGAAGGCTAATTTTTTCATCCCATTTAAGTAATTTTTTATCCGACTGCATCTATTTTATTTTATTTTCAGATGTGATTTCTTTGCCTAATTTTAGTATCATCCTCAAAAGGCTCAATATTACCTTCAGTTTCTTTGTCAATAATTCGAAGCCATTTATTATAAAGAGCACGGGAGCAAATACTTTCTTGTAACACGAACCTTATGACTGCAGGAGAAACTCTGGACAACTGCATTAAGTAATACACTGAACAAATAAATCGGTTAAAATACAAAAACTGTCTACCATCAACACACTACAGGCATATCTGTGAAGTTACAGATCAAGGTTATGTAAATGCTCTATCTTTTAACATAAACCTTTGTTACAGAATATTCCATATCTGTCTGTTATTTTCCTGCAATGGACAGCAACGGAATGATTGTACTTTCAATGTATTTTATGTGAAACTACAGTTTCATCTGAAAATTTACATGATTTACATGTGTAAATAAGTTGCCTTTTATTAAGGCATTCTGTGTTGACAGTGAATGATTTACGAGTAACACTGGTCTGTTAATTTCCTGCATTGGATAATGACAGACGATGATCCGTTGTTGGAGACATAATGTTATGCGAATATTTCAACATGTTGATTGGTTAAGTTAACAGAGTGTTCATTTTAGCTGCTACAGAACATTTGGCGGCGAATGACTCATTGTACAGTAGGTTTATCTCTAATATTTCAATAATTGAAGTATAACTTAGATTTCATTTACTTTCCATTACTTTTAAATCTCCAGTAACTGTTGGCTTACTATTAATACGTATTATGTCACTACGAATTTAAATCAGTTATTTATTGCTTTCATTTTAATGAAATTGTTTTTTCACTTCTGTACATACTCTAAGACTTGTTAATCTGTGAATTTGTGTAAACAAAAGTAAAAATGCAGAAATTTATAAAATTTTAATGGACGAAACATCCAAATGAATTTTATCATTTGTAAAATAAAAATGCTTTATAAAATTGAATGAAAGATTGATTCATATTTTCAAATTAAAAATTTATAAAGAAAGACAATTGCGGAAAAGAAAACTTAAAAATATATCTACAGTGTAATAATTTTCTATTTTTGGTTAATCGGAAAAATCCGAATCGATTACTCGCATTTCTTGGTGTACTTTCTATGTGTATTCTTTCTTCTGCTGCTGCCTTCCTGAAGATATTTTGCAGAATTTGTCTTAAGGAAAAACCTGCAAAATAGTTCAAACTATTTTCAGTTAGGTTGCATACAATGAAATTCGCAAGCAACACAAAGAGGAGTGGCTATTAGTAGTTAATTCCCTTCAGTATCTATTACCAAGATTCTGAATTTTATGTTACCTGCAGGGTTATATCGATAGATTAACATTACAAGACCATGCTATAGAAAATCAATGACGTATCATCGCTGGGAAATATATGGTACGTTTGCTCTGCAGCGCTTGTGCTTGACTAATAAATATAATTTGGGGTTCTTTAACCTACTCGGCAACATCTAAAGCCATATGACGGTTGGGACCTACAGCTTTACGTGGGATGCGGACCACAGGTCGGAACATAATATGGATGTAATGATTGTTTTCTATCGAACTAGCCCCATTGTCGTTTAACTTCAGTGATCAATGAGAAGTGGTGTTACGACACTGGCCCAGATGTAACCCTGCCTGACTAATAACCATCACAAATGTACACGTGCCTAAATAGCCAACAACCTAAAGAAGTACTTTGCTCCTGCGGAAAAATACGGCTGATCTCATAGCGCCCTCGATACGAAGCTCCGAAAAATATCTTGATAATCCCCCAGTTCATATTTCCTTCTTCTCTCCTATCTCTTTCAGAGATGTCAAGACGGCTATTTCCACCTTTATAAACAAATCATGTTACGTCGATGCTCAGATACTTTCTCTCTCCCTTTATCAGTATTGCATTTTCCCTGACATACTTTAAAAAACAATAGTTTCTCCATTATTCAAGTCAGGGGACAAATCACTATTAGGAAAAATACTTTAAAAACTTGTGTACACGTAGCTCTCGAAATATTTCGAGGAAAATAGCCTCATATCGAAGTATGAATTTGGTTTTAGGGAGGGTCATAAAACGAGCGACGCGATTTCAGTCTCATTAGACGCGCTACATAAAACCCTTAATAATAAAGAATCTTCTGTTCTCTTGCTTATACATAGATCTATCAAAAGGATACAATCTCCCACGACATACTGTACTTATTTATAAATTATTTCATTATGGCATAAATAAATTTTCTCTAAATTGGTTTAAATCATACCTATACAGCAGAAGCCAATACATCAAACATAATAACATCATCACCACCTAACTAAAAATTACACATGGAGTTTCACAAGGAACCACTTTGGGCCCTCTTTTATTTCTGATTCAACAAAAATAACTTTCACAACGCTCATAATAACGGGAATGGCTTCCAATATGAGGATGACACCTCCCTGATATACTCAGACAGCGATCTCACGTCCCTTAACAAAATAGTAGAGACATCGCGAGAGTATGCGACTCTCTGAAAGTTAATAACTTATCCTTAAATAAAAATAAAACAAACTTCTTGCTAATCACAAAAAAGAAATTAATACCAGACTTCACTATTATTGTCGACTTGCATCTGATATTACGCGTCACGTCACTGAAGGGAAATTATGAGGAATTGCGCTTGATGACAAACTACCCTTTCGTCAGTATATTGAAAATATAGTTCATAAATTGTCGAAATTCTTGTTTATATTAATAAAATTACATTTCCACCCCACAAATACACTTAAACGCTTTACTTCTTTCTTGTTTATCCACATCTCACATACAATATTACTGCATATCGGAATGTTTGTGATTACATCATCAACACTTTAATCATAAACCAAAAGAGCTTTATTAGAAAATTAAACAAGAGTGATTATTATGCTCATGCATCAAGAATCTTCAAGCAAGTGCGTATATTAAAATTTAAAAATTTGAAATAAGGATGTGCTCCCTAATTTTCAGTTACAAAGCAATCTGCTCCGACCATATTAATCGAGAATATAATGAACAATCAGATACGTCACGAACATCAAACAAGGTATATGGAGAGTGAATATATCTCAAAGGCAAATTATACTCTTCAATGTAGCAGAAATTCTTACAGTTATTTAGCGGTGGAATACTCTCCTGTCTCCAAATAACGTTGGTAGACACGTCGAGCCGTTGTTCTTGGAATTCCTTGCGCATCGGCCACGTAACGCTGGTTCCGACCATCTTCAATTACGGCGACGACTCTTGCGACGCTCACGGCACTCAAATCCATTGTAAATGTCCAATTCTGAAGCCCAAAAGAATTCGAACTGTATCTGTTACTAAACGGAAATGCCTACTCCCACTAGTGGAATAAAAAAGTGGCACCAGCAGTCTAAGAGCAACCGAATGTCAGACTGTCGAATTCTTAAAAGTCGAAAATTTGTTACAGCTAGTGTGTCCGCAGCTGACGTTGTTTTTATCTCTTTATTTGGTTACCTCATAGACTATATTTTCAAATTTTAAAACTTTTATAAACAGAAGCTTGCTATTTTGCTATATTCAAAGTGGGCCGAGTTTTCTGCCGCTCAGTGTATATATATATATATATATATACCTTATGTACCTCCTCGTTAACCTCGTTGATGTTCCGTGTGATGGTCTCTCTTCACACGAAGGTCAAGCTGGTGGTCCATCCTCTTGGCCTGACTTCGTTGAAGAGCGAGTTGGTTTCTTGCTTTATTTTTCGTTATCTGATTTTGTTTCGAATTTCACATCATCGGTCATTATTACCCAGATCGAACGCTTACATGCTTCTCTGATTTTCTACGCCTATCTGGGGTATAATACGCAGTCTGTTTAAGTTCCTCATTTCTACCATATCTCAAGAGCTGAAATTTCTCGATGTTAAATGTCATGTTTTTGTCTTCTGACCATTTGTATATTTTATTCGTATCCCTCTGCAAGCCCTCCACTTCATTTACATCGCTGATGTTTTTGCTGATCTTTGTATCGTCTGCAAAGGATGTTACTATACTGTTGCTGTTTACTTCACTGTCTATATCTGCTAGCATGATAATGAACAGTAGGGCGAGTGAAAAACTCATTTTTCGAATTTTCAAATTGGCTAGTGTGGAAAATGTGTGGAGTAGTGAGGAAATAAGCTGGTATAAATTTAAAATCATAACATTAATATCTTCAGGTGCCACAATGACCTTCAATATTGAAAAAAATTGAAAAAAGCAGATTTTAACCAATAATTACAGAAGAGTCCACGATGCACAATAGACAAGAATTTATTCACACTTGTATAAAATAGCTCAGTCAACCTTTAAAAAAAGTTTCTATTCTCTAAAAACAGTTTTCTATAGTCAGCTCACTCAGCTGTCACGTGAGTACCTCGGTTCAGTGTAGCTGTCGCTCTCGTAGCAGGTGGGTGTTCTGTTGTTGGCGTTACTCAGATAGTCTAAACTATATTTCTTATATATTTTGCATTTCTGTATTGTGTTGCCCTAAGTTTGCCATGTACTATTAACTGAAATTAACGTATAATTGATATTAGCTCTTTCTTTTTCAGATTTGTATACTTTCAAAATGTCTCGAGTTTGTGCAAAATCAACCAGGGCCTCAACTGAGTGCCCCATGTTTGGTATGGGGGAAGATTTGTGGCACAGGAATCTTCCTACATACGAAGGAGTTTTTAAATATTACTTGTTTGTAAGAAACGTTTTGAAACAGAATACTAATAAAGATCCTTCAATATCTCAAATATTAGAACAAGTTGTTGATAAATTGAAAACAATTTGGGAAAGTGCTTCCGTCCCAATTCTGTCAGACAGGCGAATTGAAACAATGTTCAGAAGCTACCACGAAAAGTATCGTGTCATTATGAAGCCATACCAAAGCAGAAAAAATTCTGAAGCTTACAAAGCAAAGATTGATATGTTCAAAAAAGAAGCACACACGAAACTTTTTGACATTGCAGCGTGCAAGTGCAAAGTACTAACACAATGTTCTTGTCCCAAAGAAAAACGGTTCCAAAGGAAGAAGTGACGTTCCTCTTAGATCAAAGGAGTGAAAGAAAACTGTTTATTGATAGAGTAGATATTACACTCTCAAAGAAAAAAGCATCTACGTTGCTAAGAAAGCAAAAAGAAGCTGTGAGGCTCACCAAAGAATCTTCACAGGAGAAATTGCAGGATACAAATGTTGAATTATCATCATCGACATCAAATAGTGAAAGTGAATCTGGCGAAATATCAGACGATACATTTCCAGAGCCAGTTAGCTCGAAGAGAAAGCTCGAACAACCTGAAGAACAATTATTCAAGAAAAGGAAAACTACAAATCTACCTTCAGTGGCTACTGCTTGTGACAGGACTGCAGTTTCAGATCGAGCTGCAGCATTCATTGTTAGTGCAGTATTGCAAGATATTGGAGAAGTTTCTATTGACAATACATCTGAAGTAGTGGATAGGAGTAAAATCAGAAGAGAAAGACAAAAGAAGAGATCAGAAATTATGAAAGATCAAAATCAGGTCCCAATCAGAGGAATCTATTTTGATGGTCGAAAAGATTCTACACTCTTCCAAGAAAAAAAAGAGTCCAAAGTATATCAGAAGAAGGTAACAGAAGAACATATCACTTTAGTGAGAGAACCTGGTTCAGATTATTTGGGCCATTATTCTGTGAATTCTGGATCAGCTGAAGAAATATGTAAAGGAATGTTTGAGTATATTGGAAATAATGACATGAACCTGGAAAACCTTGTTGCCATTGGATGCGATGGTGCAGCAGTCAACACTGGAGAAAAGGGAGGCGTTATAAGGCTTATAGAATTGAAGCTGAAGAAGCCAGTTGAACATTTAGTGTGCCAGCTCCATGCCAATGAATTGCCATTACGCCATTTAGTTGCAAAGCTGGATGGAAAAACATCTGGCCCCCGCGAATTCACCGGTCCTATTGGCAGGGAATTAGAGAACTGTGAGAGTCTTCCTATTGTCGAGTTTGAAAGGATTGATGCTGAGGAACCAACTGTAGACTGTGAAGATCTTAGCACCGACCAAAAATATCTAATTGATATTCATCAGACCATAACAAAGGGATATTGCTCTCCAGATCTTGCTCATCGTAGTCCAGGCAAAATGGCACATTCACGATGGCTGACTACAGCAAATCGTTTGCTTCGTCTATACGTTTCAATTGTAAGTCCATCTGAGAACCTCATGAACATTGCTTCTTTTATAATGAAGGTCTACATCCCAATGTGGTTTTCTATTAAGCAAAGTACGTCTTTTGTCAATGGCTCAAAACATGTTTTCAAAACTATTGAACTAACAAGAACACTGAATGACGAAGTAAAGGATATTGTAAACCCTGTCATACAAAGAAATGCATTTTTTGCAAATCCAGAAAATATTCTTGCATCAATGATTCATGATGACCGCAGCGCCATAAGAGAATTAGCGTTGAGGCGAATAAAGAAAGCAAGGCAAACAAACAAGGAAAAAGTTGTGAGGCGTTTCACAGTACCTGTTATTCAATTTGAAGCTACTGATTATACTGATTTAATTAATTGGCAAAAATGCATTGTCACTGAACCACCTGTGACAAGACACCTGACAGAAAATGAGATTGAAGAATTCATAGAAAACAAGAGTACCCCTCCATTCGAGAAATTCCCTTGTCATACACAAGTAGTAGAAAGAATGGTAAAATTAGTGACTGAAGCATCATCAAAAGTATTTGGATTGAACGCGCGAGATGGCTTCATAAGATCAACACTTCAGTCACGTAAAAAAATGCCATCATTCGAAAGTAAAGCTGAATATAAAGTTTAAATAAAACGTTAATTGAAAAAAACATGCGCAAGGATGGGTGGTTGGGAGGGCATGGGTGGAGCTCGACACGCAGCCACCTCCTCGTGGTGAGTTCTGGATTATTTAGATCATTAATCAAAAGAACATTGATCTAAATAAACTAAGAGCTGCGTAATTCAGTAACTATTTTGGTAATTGGAACTTATATATAATAATAACAAGTAAGTTTCAGTTATTGTACTAATGCAGAATATAAGAAAATCATTATATTTCACTTTTTTCGACGGCTTTGTGGCACCTGAAGATATAATTTCGCAGGACTAATATTTATGCACAGTCATTATCTATAGCACCCACATATTTTCCGCACTAGCCATATTTGAATTTCGAAAAAAGTTTAAAAACCTCATTTTCGATCCGCCCTAATGAACAGGAGTGGGACCCACTACTTTACCTTGTCGTACTGAGCTGCGTACTCCGATTCTGATGATGATATACCTTGAATTTTGATGACCCATCGACGTTCTCTGAGAAAGCTGTAGATCCATTTTCTCACTTTGCTTGATATTCCCATATATTTCATTTTATTTGCTATTATACCATGAACACATTTGTCGAAAGCTTTAGCAAAATCCGTGCATATGACATCGTAGTTGTCATTGCCTTCCAGTGCATCTAGGATATTGATATAGTATTCTATTAGTTGTGATTGGCATGATGTACCTGATCGGAATCCGTGCTGATTTTCGGTGAATCTTTCCAGTGTCTGTAAGAAATAGAAGATTTTTCTCTAACTATTCATTCAAATACTTTGATGAGGAGGGTCAATGACACTGGTTCTTTGCTTGAGATCTATCCCGTCCTTTATATATAGGGGCAATGTTCGCTCTTTTCAAGATGCTCGATATTTCTCCAGTGTCTTTGGATGTTCTCTAGATACAGTATTAAGGGGTATCTATTTCATTTTTACAATTTTTAATCAATAATGTGTTCCAATTGTCCGGACTAACAGCTGAATGCGATCTCATTTGTCTTATAGCTCTCGCTACATCTGCGGTAAAATCAAAGTCTGTTATACACTTTCCTTGCAATTTCCCTTCAAAGAATACATCTATGTCGGGTATCGCTGTGTTATTTTTTGGGGTACAGAAAACCGATTTATATTGGGCTCTCAATGTTCCAGATATTTCTTTTAGATTGTCATTTAATTCATTACTTCTCTTCCTTAAGGCCCCGATGGCGTCGCTTATTTTTGTTTCCCTTTTCGCATAGAAGTAACTTGGATTTTTCCTTTATTGCTTTTATATATATATATATATATATATATATATATATATATATACACACACATATACACACAGTGTGTATATATATATTATATAAATAAATCATTTTACGAAAGCAACACGTGAATAATGTTTTTCGTGAAAAGAACCACGAAGGAAAAGGAAAACCCGAATGGTGCTCAAGCGCTTTCGTCTAATGGCTCTTTTTATCATATATATTTATTTATATATTATATACCTCGCAACCTTGTAGCAGCTCCGTGTATTGGTTTGTCTTCACACACAGACAATGCTGGGGGACCTTGCCTCTAGACCTGGTGAATGAGCGAATTTTTCTCTTGCACTCTCTGCCAAGCATATCGAGGTACACCAGGCTCATCTATTACCGTACCGGGCCAAGCATCTAGTCTTCTTTGAACACTAACCTTCTGCCTGCTTTGGCGCGCCTAAGATTGTTTGGGAGTTGGTTAAAAAGTCTTGATTCCCTGAAACCAAGCTATTTTCCTTCAGTGTTGAATAGATCCAATGCCTCTCCCTTAATTTGGGGACACTACACACACACACACACACACACACACACACACACACACATTATATGTATATATATATATATATCAAAGACCAGATTCTTAAATTTAAGATTGGAATTTAAAAATTACATTTAGTGGTTAGGATGAAGAAAATATACAAGAAGAAATAGAAATTACTTTATAATGAAAACAGTTAATTAAATGGGTATGATATCAGATATAATTAAACTATAAGGACTAACTTAAATGAAGGGTTAATGTGACTAAATGAAATGGACAAAAAATAAATGAAAGAAAATATAAATGATATGAATATAACTATGGGCAGGAAAGCTTATTGCTCAAGTTACGAATCTGGTGGATGCCGAGATGTATCCGACAGCCTCCAAGTGTCTCTCTCAGTCATCGATGAGGTATCGGAGAGGACCAGCATTCAGGAAGAACCTTTTTAAGAATAATACGAATACATGATATATAGTAAAATTGAAAACATTTACATCACATAATGAAACAAAAACCAAAAAAAAAAAGAATTTCAATAATACAAATATTAAAACAACTTCTAAACACTATAATAAAAAAATAAAAGTTACAGACAAGTCGGGCTGTATTCACCAAGAGAGAATGGATCTCTAACAGAAGTGACTTTAAGACTTGTCATACAAATCACATCGCTTTTTAGGAAACGAACGTGTGAACACATTCTGATCGTTTAGAAAGGGTCAATGTGGGTGTAGAATTGTAATTTTATAAGGAGTAATCCTAATCAAGAAAAGTATCTTCTTGACATCTCCCTCCTAAAAGAAAATGTAGCTAATTACATTTTCAGAACTCAAGATGGACATCTACTCAAGATGTCTGCAAAATGATTTAACTCTCCTTTTACATGCATTATTCTAAATTCATAGCTTTGCAGCATGCGTGACCATCTCATTAATCTGCCATTAGTGGACTTCACATTTCGTAAATATGACAGGGGTTTGTTGTCAGTTTCTAAGAGAAATTCTTTTCCTTTTTTTTTTTTTAAACCATGCTTTAAGGGTTTCAAAACCAGTCTCATTAAGCGGATATAGGTACTACAAGCTGTTACGAGCCCAAAGGGTAGTCTGGTAAAATGCATTAAACCTAGCTCGGTTGCAAAGGCTGCGTACTTACGCGAGGATGTTTCTAAGGGGACCTGATAATAGGCTTTACATAAATCTATTTCAGAGAAGAAATCCATTCCTGCAAACTTCTCTAGATTTATTTCGACGGTGGGCATTGGTTCTGAGTCAAAGATGGTGATAGAGTTTAGCCTACGAAAATCTATACATATCCGGATGCTATTATCAGGTTTCAGTAAAAGTACGATTGGAGAACAATATTCTGATGAGGAGGGCTCTATTATTCCAATTGCAAAAGCTTGGAGACTTCATTGTTGAATTCCTTCTTCAGGTGAACCGGCACGGGAAAAGGATTTTCCGTAGAGGGTCTGCAGAAGTAAGGCTTATTTTGTGTTCTAACAGATTAGTGTATCCCGGGATGTTAGACAAGACTTCTTTGAAATCTGTCAAGAGGTTAAACAATTCGTCAACTTGTTCTTTCTTCAATTGAGAGTTTACGGACAAATCTTCCAAGTTGAAGGGTACATCATTCGAGAAGGCGGTCAGCTGAAAGTTGTCTTCCTCAGGTTGGGGTTCGTCATTGATGACGGAAGCTTGTACTAAGAACAGTGCTTCGTCACAAATTCCAGACTCTGAAATCTGCAGTTCATCTGTAACCATAAGGCTATTAACCACAGCACGCCTATGGTACTTTTTAAGCATATTAGCATGGTAGAGTTTTTCTTTCCCATTGATACTAATTAAATAATTTACCTTATTGCGCCTTTCTAAAACAGGATAGGGTCCTTTCCATTGCATTACTAACTTGTTGGTAGCAGTAGGAAAGAGTAAAAGCACCTCATCACTCACCGGGCTTGAAAGTTCTGTCTTGTGATTTAAGATCATAGTAGGTCTTATATAAAGAAGCACTAGTTTCGGGAATCTTGTAGCTAAATCTATTACAGTAAGGATATACACATGCCCTTCTGATGAAGGAGGGTGTATAGGGCCTATGAGGTCCATTGACACTTTCGAAAAAGGCATTACGTATAAGGTACTCCTATATAAGGGAATATATATATATATATGTAAACAGACGTGTTTTATCGAGTGTCCAGTGTTATCAATTGAATAAGTGGTTTTCGTTGAGGTGTCTTTAAAAAAAAAAATAGTGTTTGGTGCATTCTTAACTAAATTACTTCGTGTTATTAATCATTCATTAACGAATATATTTCATTTATTGACTTTATTCAGTATTATATTATTTGGTTAATCCAAGGCTAGTGCACGTGGCTTGCCTTGTTTGTTTTTCAAATCTATCAGAAAATAAGGTTCATTTTCCCTTCCTTTGGGAGATCAGGTAGTGTGTGGTCACACACCGTGGGAAAAAAAGGAAAAAAGTCGGTCGAATCGCGATCAGATAAGTATTATTAAATACTCTTTCTTTTCCAGATCTTTCGTCGGTAGCTTAATTAATTATATATTCATTTAGTATAAATTTGTGTTACAAAAACTGTTTCTGCATTTTAAGAACATTTTTGCTGGTTTGGGCAGGTGACGGCACAATAAGCACGCGGTGGACCTACGTCGTAATTTATTAATTTCCAAACGTTCATTTTTTTTTTTTGTTTTTTGCTTGTTTTTAACTAATTAAAAGCATGGCACCCCCGTCAAGCATGGAAGTCCTGATGAAGTCCTGAGGAACGAGTTAGAACGTGAGAGGGAGGCCAGAGTGAGGCTTGAAGAAAATGTGATGCTCCTGACGGCAAAATTAGAATCCCTTGAGACTCCAGTTACGACCCCTCCTGCCTCAGTTTCTACTAATAATATAAATAGTACTAATAGCCCTCTCTCTTCCCCTAGTTCCCAACCCTTCATTCGAGTGCGTAATGGAACACCATTGAGAAAACCAAAGACTTGTCTACCAGTAATAACAAACAATAAGTTTTCTGTTTTAGGTTTCGAAGATGCTGATGAACCGAAAATACGACTCGTTGGCGATTCCATTGCTCAAGGGCAGCTCGAGGAATTCTGTGGGAGAAACCCTCGTCGTAGGCGCCGTTACTGCTACCCTGGTGCAAGGGTGGAGGATATAACTGATAGTGTTGACCATTTTACAGACGGTACTTCTGAGGACACAACGTATGTTATTCATGTCGGTACTAATAACGTTTTAAATTCTAGATCGGAAGAACTGCTGGCTAGGTACAGGGACTTACGAGAGCGATTAAAGGAAAAAACTAATAAGATTGTTTTAACAGGTATACTTCCTCGAATTATGCAACTTAACGATTTCTACCGCAAGGCGACCTATATTAACAATAACCTAAAGTCTTTTTGCCAACAGGAAGGAGTGCATTTTGAGAATTTTTGGAACAGTTTCTATGGCAGGCGAGACTTGTTCCTCGGAGATGGACTTCATCTTAATGACGTTGGAGCTGCGCGTTTAGGAAGACTATTTCATAATACTGTCTCTTCTTTTCAGGCTGCCGTAACTCGAACGGTCCCAGCGTAAATTCCACAAATTTCCCCTGCGCTCGCGAAGGTGTCGCAATTACAAACAATTTAAAGGTTCTATCCTTAAATGCTCGTAGCTTACGAAATAAAATAAACGAATTTTCTTCTTTAATTGCTTGTAAAGACTGATTTAATTGCGATAAATGAATTGTGGCTCAGCACTGAAACACGTGACTTTGTAGGGGAGTATCAAATTAGAGGTTATAGACTTTTGTTAAAAACAGAATAGGTAGGCGAGGAGTCGGTGTTATGTTGTATATCAAAGATAATATTGCGAACGTTTTGAAGTAGAGCACACAATTTCAGAACCAATAGATTCAACTATAGCAGAACTTAAATTGAACGATTTCAAAGTTGTTGTTGCGGTTATATGATATATATCGGCCCCCTAATCAAACAACTAATACGGACGAGAGTTACAGACATGCAAGTAAGGAGACGATAAAAAAAAGTGGGGAAAGTTAAACAAAAAGTGGGTTAGTTTACTCTACGAGCTACATCTACGTTCGTGTTAGTCTAAATTTTTTTTAAAATTTTTTTGTGCTGCATCACACGCTGGCATGTCACAAGCTGGCATCATCGTCAACAGACTCATCCTCGACCACCACCCCCAGAGCTCCTGTTGTTAATTTTTTTTATTTTAAACAACGTTAATATTTTTAAAATGTCTATCTAAACGGTTCTTAAACATACTGACGCTGGTAGAGTTAACGACTGAAGCGGGAAGATTATCCCATTTATCAATTACTTTAAACATAATGAAGTTTTTAGCGATATTAGTAATGAAACGTCTGCCACGCAACTTAAATCAGTTATTACGAGTATTGCTATTATCGAAAGTGAACAGTTTGTCAAAATTTACGTTATCGATGTTATTAACGATTTGGAAACTTCAATAAGCTCCCCCTTAATCTCCTAGTTTCGAGTGAATGCAAGTCTAACTCTTTAATCATATCTTCATAAGGCTTGTTGCGCAATGATGGAATTAGTATCGTGGCACGAGGCTGAACCCTTACTAACCTATCAATATCCTCACGCAAATACGGGCACCAAAACTGAACGGCATATTCTAAATGAGGCCAGACTAGGGACTTGTAAAGGGGCAATATAATATCCTTCGATTTAAATTCGAAATTACGCGCTATGAATCCTAACATCCTATTAGCTTTTGCGCCAGACTCCAGGCACTGGTTCCTAACTTTTAAATCCTTAGATACGCGTACGCCTAAATCTACTTCCTCGTCAACGCTCGCTAACTCTCTATCATCCATCGTGTACGTGTAATTATTGTTACGAGAACCTATATGCAAAACTTTACACTTGTCTACGTTAAATTGCATCTGCCACTTATCTGTCCACTCCATAATCCTATTTACATCGTCTTGGAGCCTATTTCTATCGTCCTCGTTAACAACCTCACCGCCTATTTATCGTCCGCGAATTTTGACTCGTTACTAGTCAATCCTACATTTATGTCGTTAATGTAAATTACGAATAGCAATGGGCCTAACACTGAACCATGTGGGACACCGCTACCTACTTCCAACCACCCCGATTCACTACCATTAACAACAACCCTCTGTTTCCTAGCACGAAGCCATTCCTCTAACCAGTTAGCTACCTGACCGCGTATACCGTGCGCTTTAACCTTCGCAATTAATCTTCTATGCGTAACTGTATCGAACGCCTTTTTAAAATCTAAATAAATAACGTCAGCCGCTCTATGTCTTTCGTATTCGCGCACTATTTCGTTATAAAATTCTAACAATTAGTTAAACAAGATCTATGGCGTCGAAACCCATGCTGGCTACTATTAATATTGTCATATGGCCTATAGTCTGCCAATAAACCTTTTTATTTCATTTTCATTTCATAATCAAATCTCTACTTTCTAAGTGATCGATGATACGATTCCTAACTACGGATTCCAAAAGTTTACCGACAATTGACGTTAAGCTAATGGGCCTATAATTGCTGGCTACTGTGCTGTCGCCTTTTTTAAAAATGGGCGTGACGTTAGCTAATTTGAAGTCTTCAGGAATAATCCCCGTTTCGAGTGACTGATTAAAAATCTTCGTTAAGGGGCCTACGATAACGTCTTTCAAATCTTTAAAATGTCTGGGATAAAAAGCGTCGGGGCCTGGAGCCTTGCTAACTTTTAGCCTATCGATATAATGCACAATCTCACCCTCGTAAACAGTTATTTCATCCAAAGTAGTCTCGCTACTAAATGGAACGATATCGTTTACGTCGGAAACATTATTTACGTCTCTTCTACTGTAAAAAACTGTCGCCAAAAAATTATTGAAAATAACCGCCATCGCCTGAGCGTCAGAAGCCAAAGCGCATTAACAATCCACTAGAGGGCCGATGTTATCTTTTATCGGCATACGATTATTGACGTATTCAAAAAAAAATTTTGGATTATGTTTACTATCCGCAGCTGTAAGTATCTCTAAATTACGCTTAGCATTCCTAACTGATCTTTTAATCTGACGTCTAAGCTCGATATATCGATTAAAGTTAGCTGCCGTGCCATTGCGCTTGTTAAATCTATACCCTCTGTTACGCTCGATTATGAACTCGCCTATTTCCCTAGTCCACCATTTGGGCCTACCATGATTTCTAGCGCGCTTGGGCCTACGAGGAATAAACTCCCTTTCAATATTCATAAAACTTGCTTTAAACTCCTCCCAATGCAAATTTGTGCCATTACCCATAAATAAGTTATCCCAGTCCACTATTCTCATCCTATCCGCAAAACTATCAAAATTAGCACTACGAAAATCAGGGACTTCTATTACGTTATTATCCTTAGTGTTTTCGGTAATTGTATACAACATCCCCCTCACCTCAATTTTATGAAATTGACTTCACAGTCGATGTAAAACCTTTATTTATAGCATGTAATTACTTTATTTTCGGAAACCAACCTAACCTAACCTAATCTAACCAACCTAACGCTAAGATATACCCTAATGGGATACGTTAAATAAAATTACATGCTATAAATAAAGGTTTTACATCGATTGTTAAGTCAATTTCATAAAATTGAGGTGAGGGGGATGTTGTATACAATTACCATAACTTAACATGTTATTACATTATCATTTGTATAATTTAGGTCTCGGGGGTACGGAGGCGGAGCCCCCGTAAACATCACGCATCACAAAGTGAACCCCATACCGATCAATTTGTGATGCGTGATCTTTACGGGGACGGAGCCCCCGTACCCCCGAGACCTAAATTATACAAATGATAATGTAATAACATGTTAAGTTATGCACTTTTTAGTCTTCATCTGAGACACATGACGAATCAAGTTCCCAAAGTCGAAGCCACACGAACAGCACGTCATAATTCTATCACAAACACGACCAAATTAAATCCAACTAGAAAAAAAAAATAGCCAGAACAAAAACCAACCAAGTAATTAAGTCGCAGAGTAGCGACAAAATAGCACAATCAGGAAAAACAGTTTTATGAAAAAAGTCGCATTTGACGTGACGTCACGTCAAATGGATAGCGTTAATTAAAATTTCAGAAGCAAATATCTCCATAAATATGATCGACCAAAAATTTTTTACTTAAAGGAAAGGTTTTATTTATTATTTTCTACGCATTGCAATAATTTTTATTAAAAACTGAGGTGAGGGGATATTGTATACAATTACCATGTTTTCTATCAATAACTTAAACCTAAGAATTTGATGATCACTACATCCTAAACACTCGCCTACTTCTAAACCTTCGACTATAGTTTCGCCGTTCGTCATCACCAAATCTAAGATATTGTCACCGCGCGTTGGTTCGATAACGATCTGTCGTAAAAAATTATCTTCCATGAACTCAATCAATCTCAAACCCTCCTCATCACCAGTAAAAGTCTCGTAATTAACATTAGGGCAGTTAAAGTCTCCAACAATTATACTATTCCGATTGTCAATAAAGTTACCAAGAAGTGAGTAAAATCTAGTATCAGTATCTAGGGGTTGACCTGGAGGTCTATAAACAACAAAATTAAAACTAATACTACGCGACCTAACTTCAACGCATATCGCATTAATTGCTGCCGGAAAATCTATCTTAACCTCGATAGCCCTAAGGGAATTACGAATGTACAGCAAAACGCCGCCAACAAACCTATGTAACCTATCATTAGTAAAGAGTTTAAAACCCGGTACAATGGTACATCAAGTTCCCCAACAAGTCCCGAGTCACGGTATTTAACCACGTTTCACTGATAGCAACTATATCGTACTTGCCGGAATAAATTATCGCCTTAAATTCGTTTAATTTATTTCTAATACTAAGCGCGTTACAATAAAAGAAGTTGAAGTTACTTTTTACCACAGGCCGGCGTTTTAAACTTCTTTACGTCGGGCCCGCGTTCCCCGGACGGACCCATAACGTTTAAAGAAGGCTTCGACCGATACAGCTTTCGTACGTTATCGTCAATTAACCTAGCATTACCTATTTCATTACCTATTTCATTACCTATTTCATTAAAATGCACCCTATCTTTTATAAAAACGCTAGGATCACTGAATTCTGACCACAGCTTTACGAAGGGTACATTTTCCTCAGCACAAATCTCTCCTAATTTATTATTCAAAAATATTGTTTTTGACGTAATCCTCAGACCCAAATCGTGCCTAGGGGTAATACCTAGAACTAAAGACCTATCTGACCTCGCCTTCAGGACCTAATTAACCCCCTCTATCTCTCCAAAAGGTCAGGCACTCTCATATCGGGCCTATACGAGTCGTTGCTTCCTACCATCGTCACCAACATCGAGTCTTCGTCCCTAACTCTGTCAACCCTGGCCCCTGAGAGACAGACCCTCCTCCTCTTGGTTGGATGCCGTTCAACGAACTCTTTGTCTATATGGCGCACTAAAGAGTCCCCAATTAAAATAGTTTCCCCCTCATTCACGTCCCTTTCAAAATGGGCGAAAGGGTTCGAAACCTCGATAGTGGGGGGATTCCTATCACCTAACGTACGCAGCCTAGCTCTGCCCTTAACTTCTCTAAATCCCTCCCCATCTACTAATCTCGGACCAACCTTAACCCCTTCCTCAACTCTATCCAACCTTCCCGACAAGCTACCTACACTAGAAACTAGGTTACTCACCTCACCCTTCAAATTACTAACGTCTTCAACATTAGTATTGGTTCGGCTTTCGTCAACCGTAGCCCTATCCCTGCCATCATCAAGCGTTGCAAGTCTTCCGTTACCTCACGTACACTGCGTTTTATGTTAACTATTTCCTCCATTAACTCGCAAAAGAAACAAACTGATCTCTCGGTAATCGCCATAGGACCGCCTTTATAATCTTTAAATTCCGAATACCACCGGTTTACCCCACACCTAACACACGACGCTTTCTGCGACGGCATCGCGTAGTTAAAAATTAGTTTATAACCGTAACAAGTTTAAGTTAAATTAAGCCGGCACGGTATGAAAACTTCTAAATCGCCAAAAACCACTAATATTCAATTACTTAACTATAACAATGTGAATATAAAAGCAAGTATATAAAATTCAAAACTTACCAAAAGTAAAATTCTTAGCAATATGCAAAAGTAGATGCAATATCAGAGCTCAGGAAATGCGTCCGTTCAGTACAGAGTCTGGCTGACGAATGCATGATGCGTACCGAATTAAGGTTGACGGTATGAATTCAGAATTGGCGGTAAATTGGGGTCCAGTATTATTATTATCAAAGGACTATTTTGTATTAATTGCTGCATCTAGCTTGCTTCGCTCCTTTTTAATTTTCAATAAGATTATTTATTAAAAATGACTTTTCCTTATGCGTTATTACCGCGAATTGCTGTCGTAGATATTACTGCATAAAGGGAGTTTCTTCAGCTTTACTTCTACAGAACCGAAGCCCCTCATAGTCATATTCGCTTTAACATAAAGGCTTCGAGATTTTCTTATATCTGAGTCTTCAGTCAAGGAGATGGTTTGACCCCAATACTTAAATTTTTGTACTTCATCATTGTATATTATGTTATTATAAATTTAATATGTACCTGGGAACTTCCCTGCCTTCTAGTTTTGTAGATAAAATATTGTCATTCTATCATTATAATGTTTCAGACCAACAAAGACCCTAGGATCCACTCATGGTTGGTCTACCTAACTGTTCGTAATTGTGTATTGTGCATGTCCTCCGTGGTGGCGGAGGGGACCTACAATTTTACGTGGGTTCCGAACTACAAAGCCTTAATTTTACTACCTTAAACTGTACCCAATCTATCAACATATGCATCTAATCGATTTTTAAACATGTTTATAGACGTGCTACTAATTACTTCTACCGGCAAACTATTCCAGCTATTTACTATTCTATGCGTAAAAAAGTTTTTCGCAACTGCTGTCTCGAACCTTCTACTTGTCAACTTACACCCGTTATTTCTAGTCCTATTATATTGAGATATTTCGAAAAAGCTATCTCTATCTACGTTATCGAACCCATTCATAATTTTGAAAACCTGGATTAGATCACCCCTTAGCCTCTAGTCTCGAGTGTAGTCAATTTTAACTCCTTAAGCCTATCCTCGTACGACTTTGACCTAAGCGACGGAATAATCTTAGTTGCTCGTCTTTGAACTCTTTCGATTTTGTCTATATCTTTTCGCATATGCGGATTCCAAAATTGGATCGCGTACTCCAAATGGGGTCTAACTAATGATTTATAAAGAGGAACTATAATATCGTGCGATTTGTACTCAAAATTCCGAGCTATAAAACCTAATACTTTGTTCACTTTATTGACCGCTGCTGTACTTTGTTTCGCTACTTTTAAATCACCAGTGACTATAACTCCTAAATCTTTTTCCTGATCTACGCTTGTTAACTCCTTCCCTGACACACTATACGCAAAATTACCGTTACGCGAACCTATATGTAAAATTTTGCACTTATCGACGTTAAATCTTATTTGCCATGTGACTGACCAATCAACGATTTTATTGAGATCTTCCTGGATTTTACCTCTATCTTCGTCATTAATCGCCCTACCACCAGCTTCGTGTCATCCGCAAACTTTGAAACTGTACTGACTAGGCCGACATCTAAATCGTTAATATAGAGGGCTATTTAAAATGATTCATCCGATTTCAACTGAGAATACTTCCGTACCTATCAACCGTGCATCAACTGGGCATACACCACATGAAAGAGGAAATCTCCTTGTTTTACAAGATCACCGCGAGAGGGCTCCAAAGTCACGCCGTGGCCTAGCCTAGCAACAAACAGTCAGTGTGAAAATAGCGTCCGCACAGCAGACGGCGTTTTGTGTGTTGCAGTTTTCGAGCTGTAAATCGGTAGTCACAGTGCAGCGTGAGCCCCCTAGGTCGCCGTGTCTTACACCGTGCGACTTCTTCCTTTGGGGGTACGTTAAGGATAGTGTGTACGTGCCACCGTTGCACACATCTTTGGATGAGCTCCCAACTCGCATTGTTACTGCCGTAGAGTCAGTGACAACGGACATGCTGGAGCGAGAATGGGAGGAATTCGACTATCGTGTCGACGTTGCTCGTGTAACTAGGGGAAGTCACATAGAGCATTTATGAGGTGAGAGACAAAATTTGGACAGTTTTTCTTTTGGTTGATGTATCACAAATCACTGTATTTGTAACATTAAAAAATATTCTCATTTGAAATCAGGTGAATCATTTTAAATAGCCCTGTACATATATAAGAAAAAGCAAGGTGCCTAATACAGAACCCTGAGGAACGCCACTCGCTACATTAGCCCAACACAACTCCGCTCCATCAACGACCACCCTCTGTTTCCTACCTCGCAACCACTCTTCTATCCAATTTACTACTACACCCCTGATTCCATGAGCCTTAGTTTTTTTCAATGTCTTTTGTGCGGTACGGTGTCAAACGTTTTTCGAAAATCTAAATACACTACATCAACCGCCCGATGACTATCGTAAACGTCAACCACGCTTTGAACAAATTCTAAAAGATTAGTTAAGGAAGATTTGTTTCGCCTAAAACCGTGCTGCGTATTTCTGACTAAGTTATGCAATTCTAAGTGTTCGACTATACGATCCCTAATTATTGATTCCAGTAGCTTACCTACAACAGACGTTAAACTGATTGGCCTATAATTTCCCGCCGCACCTTTATCGCCTTTCTTAAAGACAGGTGTTACATTTGCTAACTTGAAATTATCTGGTACGCACCCCTCAGAAATAGAGGCATTAAAATTCTTTGTTAGCGGCACAACAATGCTATCTTTTAATTCTTTTAGTTGTATGGGATATATGGAATCCGGCCCTGGTGATTTACGCATTTTCATTTTATCAATATAGCGCATTACCACCCCTTCACTAACCACAATATTATCCAAAATATTACCATTATCAAAAGGTATTATGTCTATGACCGTAGGGATATTTGTTACATCTTCTATAGTAAAAACTGATGTAAAAAATTCGTTTAGCAAGGTAGCCATTTCCTTGTTTTCAGAAACTAGATCTCCGTTAACATTTTTCAACGGCCCCAAGACCCTTTTTACTGGATTTCTATTGTTGACGTATTGAAAGAATCGCTTTGGGTTCTTTACCGTCACGAGCTATGGAGATTTCAAATTCGCGCTTCGACTTTTTTATTCACTTTTCGCTTCATGCCTTAGAGATATGGAGTTGTTTCGTAACCACAAATTGTCTTTATCGCACTTATGTAACCTATAAGCCCTATCTCTACTCTTTATAATTTCTCCTACTCTAGAAGTAAACCACAAGGGCTTGTTGTTTACTTTCGCACGCTTAATTTTGTACAGTAGACATTCCTCATTTATAGTCCTAAATACTATTTCAAATGATTCTCACATTAGTTTTGCGTTGGAGATCCCCATTACGTTTTCTCAATTGACGTGTGACAATTTATTTCGAAATTTACAAAAGTCTGCGTGCTGGAAGTTAGGAATTTTAGTCGAGTTAGCTGGTTTCTAGTGACTTACTGAGAGGACAAACTCTACCATATTGTGATCGCTATTGCTTAACGGTTCTATTACTTGAAGATCAGTGATTAGCCTATCATCCGTAGTTATTACTAAATCTAAAATACTGTCCAACCTCGTAGGTTCCCCAACCTTTTGAATAAGAAAGCTATCCTCGAGAAAATTAACTAAATGATTACCTTCCGCGTCTCCCTGCATTGTATCGTAATTCACGTTAGCGCAATTAAAGTCACCCATAACTAAAGCCTGCTCACTACCTATTATTCTCTTTAGTTCACGATATAACGCTTCGTCCGTATCAGCTGTTTGATTAGGGGGCCTATATATCACCGCAACAACAAGTTTGAAATCGTTCAATTTAAGTTCTGCTATAGTCGAATCTATCGGTTCTGGAATTGTGTGCTCTACTTCTATAACGTTCGCAATATTATCTTTGATATACAACATAACACCGCCTCCTCGCCTACCTATTCTGTTTTTAACAAAAAGTCTGTAACCTCTAATTTGATACTCCCCTACAAAGTCACGTGTTTCAGTGCTAAGCCACGATTCATTTATCGCAATTAAATCATAGTCTTTACAAGCAATTAAAGAAAAAAATTCGTTTATTTTTTTCGTAGACTACGAGCATTTAAGGATAGAACCTTCAAATTGTTTGTAATTGCGACACCTTCGCGAGCGCAGGGGAAATTTGTGGAAATTACGCTGGGACCGTTCGAGTTACGGCAGCTTGAAAAGAAGAGACGGTATTATGAATAGTCTTCCTAAACGCGCAGCTCCAACGTCATTAAGATGAAGTACATCTTCGAGGAACAAGTCCCTCCTGCCGTAGAAACTGTTCCAAAAATTCGCAAAATGTACTCATTCCTGTTGGCAAAGAGACTTTAGGTTATTGTTAATATAGGTCGCCTTGCTGTAGAAATCGTTACGTTGGATAGTTCGAGGAAGTATACCTGTTAAAACAATCTTATTTGTTTTTTCCTTTCGTCGCTCTAGTAAGTCCCTGTACCTCGCCAGCAGTTCTTCCGATCTAGAATTTGAAACGTTATTAGTATCGACATGAATAACATACGTTGTGTCCTCAGAAGTACTCTCTGTAAAATGGTCAACACTATTAGTTATATCCTCCACCCTTGCACCAGGGTAGCAATAACGGCGCCTACGACGAGGGTTTCTCCCACAGAATTCCTCGAGCTGCCCTCGAACAATGGAATCGCCAAAGAGTCGTATTTCCGGTTCATCAGCATCTTCGAAACCTAAAACAGAAAACTTATTGTTTGTTATTACTGGTAGACATGTCTTAGGTTTTATCAATGGGGCTCCATTACGCACTCGAATGAAGGGTTGAGAACTAGGGGAAGAGAGAGGGCTATTAGTACTATTTATATTATTAATAGAAACTGAGGCAGGAGGGGTCGTAACTGGAGTCTCAAGGGATTCTAATTTTGCCTTCAGGAGCATCACGCTTTCTTCAAGCCTCTCTGGCCTCCCTCTCACGTTCTAACTCGTTCCTCAGGACTTCCATGCTTGAGCACCACCTGCAAACTAACTGTTCGTTATTATTAGCCATTGTAAACGCGTAAGCGGCAAATTTCCCTTCACAGCGACTGCAAGTGCTTGACGGGGTGCCATGCTCTTAATTAGTTAAAAAAAAAAAAAAAACGGGCGTTTGGAAATTAATAAATTACAGCGTTGGTCTACCGCGTGCTTATTGTGCAGTCACCTGCGCAAACCCGCAAAAATGTTCTTGAAACGCAGAAACAAGTTCTTGTAACACAAATTTAAACTAAATGAATATATAATTAAGCTACAGACGAAAGATCTGTAAAAGAAAAAGTATTAATAAAACTTATCTGTCCGCTATTCGACCGACTTTTTTCCTTTTTTCCCACGGTGGTTGACCACACTCTACTTGATCCCCGAAGGAATCGAAAACGAACCTTATGAAACCTCGTTTTCTGATAGATTTGAAAAACAAAAAAGGTAAACCAAGGGAATTTCAACCTTATGAAACCTCGTTTAGTAATAGATTCGGGAAACAAACAAGGCAAGCCACGGGCACTAGCCTTGGTTTAATCAAATAATATAGTGATGAATAAAGTGAATAAATGAAATATATTCGTTAATGAATGATTAGTAACACGAAGTAACTTAGTTAAGAATGCACCAAACACTATTTTTTTTAGACACTTCAACGAAAACCACTTATTCAATTGGTAACACTGGACACTCGAAAAAACACGTCTGTTCACAAGGAAAGACATGTAGAAAACAGCTATAAATAGTTAAATTACTGTCAGTATATTTAAATATAATTTCCTTAAGTATATAGATACTCAGATCAGTTGAGTGGGGCATTTTAAAACCAAACTCATTTAGTTCACAAGTTATCATTTAAGTGGTGTAGTAACACGAGTTTCAATAGTAGTTTCGATAAGCAAGAGGCGTTACCAATTGGCCTGTAATTATTGCTGGATAAAATACCCTCATACTTATTTTATATATATATATATATATATATATATATATATATATATATATACATATATATATATATATATATATATATATATATATATATATATATATATATATAGATAGAGGGAAGGCTATATTATCTCGGTTTATTTACTTGTGCTGATTCACGAAATGTTTAGTCTAAATATCAGTACATACATACAAATAGTAAATCATTAAATTTTTTAAATTACATTCCCTTTAGCGTTTAAAGAGAAATTTCTTTAAACACAATTTTCTAACAATATTTGATGTGTAGTAAACTTATTAGTTCACATACCAGAAGATAATTATAAATCGATGTAAATAACGGAAAACTACGTCGATGAACTATATTGCTATCTAGGAAGATATCGATATTTGAATTTATGAAATATAAATTGCATGTACTCGCGTTCATCCTAGTCTTTTGAAAAGGGTTGATGTGTATATGTATATATATATATGTATATATATAGATAGATAGATATGTGTATATATATATATATATAATATAATTAGCTATGATAATATTTGTTGTTCATGATGATTGTTACCACGTCACTATACGAATGGATTGAAATATATTAGCCTCCCCTTAGATTAGATAAATGAAATTAAAATTAATTTAGTTAATAGTTTCTGGATCTATTTCGTTATACAAATATTAGAACGAGGCAAAATTTCTTTATGAGATAATTGTATTTATCCTAATTTTATTTTGTGTGGTATCGTTATTAATATATTAAACTGTAACGATAAAATCATGGATGGCATTAAAATAATCTTTGTTATTTGCCTGACACTACAGTTCTTATATACAAAATATATATGTTGGTTACATTTACTAGTGTATATATATATATATATATATATATCAGTAGATGTCTGGTGCTCCAGAACTCGATCTTCTGCCCCGCAAGAGGCAAATGCTCTTCACTAAGACCGGTGAGGCCCCATAAATGGGTTAGGAACTTAAGGAAGGGGGCCTCTGAAAACGGAGGCGAAGGCCTCCAGGAGGTCCCTCCAGGGGCCGGATTTCAGAACACCCCAACTTCTTCTCCCCAAATGCCATCATACTACTACCTAAACTATTAAGTATTGTCCTTCACCAAAAATTTGAGGCTGTAACAATTATTGAATCCTGATTAAATACAAAGAGTAGAATTTTTGTCGGAGAATATAATATTCCTGGTTATGAGGTATTTAACAATGATAGAATACTGTATTTTACGTTCAAGCACACTTATAACCTTAATTAAAAAATTGAAGGACTTCATAATGGAACTGCGACGTCTCTTGAAATTAAAAACATCTCAAGAAAGAAATTAATTATAGGTTTAGCATATAGGCCTCCAGCTCAGACTGTCCATTGTGACAATAGGCTTTAGGTACAAATTATTGATGTAAGTAGTGAATATGATGCGATAATTATGGGAGATTTTAATTTATCTTGCAGGAAGTGGAGTGTCATTATACAGTCTAATTCCGGTCGTCGTCTGCACAAGAGTTTGCTCGAAAGTTTACTTTTTCAAATGGTCAAGGAGCCCACGAGAAAACGCAATATTCTAGATTTTGTTTTAAGTACAAACCTAGACTTTATTGATCATATTTCTGTAGGAAACTACTACTCAGCCAGTGGCAACAGGTAAATAACATTTGAAATCAAAGTTAATATCTATGATTTGGAGAGTCTGGAACAGGTTGGTTGTGGATCTTTAAAGAACAACACTTCTTGACACGAAACTGCACCTTTCAACCCCTAATCAGGATGAGGATCTGTCGCGTGATGAAATTAGTAACACATGCAGTTCTTTTTTTAATTATTTTAAAAGTTTAGAATCGAGTAATATCCCATTACTTAAAAAGAGACTGGCGAAGTCTGTTAAACCTTAAAGGTGGAATACTGAAATTAAAAGTAGTTTAACGTTAAAAAGGAATGCGTATTTCAAGTTTAAAGAAACAAATAATCTCCGATGAATATGAATACGTTATTGAGAAGGCGAAGCAAAATTATGAGAAAAAATAAGTGCAACTATGAACTATATATACTGTAAGTTAAATCGAATTCGAACGAATTCATAATTATTTTAGAAATAAAAAGTAACTTAGAAGCAGAAGTAGCATAAAAGAAGAAGAGAGCCAAAATAAAGGTTCAGGGATTTGGAGATGCCTGGACACTCGGCGTTTGAAAGATTGGATGTCATACACAGGGGAAAAGGATGGATTGAGGAAAATTGTTCCAGAGTTCACCGGTTGAGTATATGAAAGATTGAAAATACTAATTAACCCTTGCGTTAGAGAGGTGGACAGTAAAGGAATGAGAAAGTGTCGAAAGTCTGGTGCTGCGAGCTTTCCTTACAGAAGGAGGCATGCAGTTAGAGAGAGTTCAGAAGGGCATTCTCCGTTATAATAGCGACAATAAAGAAAGAGTGAGGCAACATTGCGGCGAAGAGAGAGGGATTGAAGACAATCAGGAAGAGGCGGGGAATTGATGAGACGAAAAGCCTTTGATTCCACCCGGCTGTGTGTGTTGAGCCACCCCACACATAAGAAGCATACTCGATTAGGCCTGTTTAAAAATCAACTTTTTCTTATTTTCATAGGTTTCTGTACATTTTCCCATGCTTTTTGACCTGAAAAAGCCGAAAATCACAACTATTTTGACCTAGGATGTTGGGTAGCATTGCCGCATGGAGCTTTAAATTTTCTGCCTTGAAATCGCCAAAGCGCCAATTCCGGGGTCCCTTGAATTATGTTTTGCACTTTAACTTTTGATCTAAACAAAATAGAGCAACAAATTAGGTATCAAATGAAAGAGCATAAAATTAATAAATAATAATAATAATAATAATAATAAATAAATAATAATTATTAATAATAATAATTATCTATCATTTTTCAGGAAACAACAGAAACTCAATCAGAATCTAGAAAACCATCTACAAGTTACAACTTCACAATGGCATTAAGCAAGGAGCTGAGGGAGCTCCGTGGGCGCACAGTTGATATCTCAGAACCTCCACGTACTGTCCACAGGCAGGTGTCAACTGGGCCATCTACCAGATCTCTCACTGAAACTTTCCTGGTTGGATACCCTTCAACTTTTATCAGTGGTTCCCAGCTTCCCACCAAGAGACAGGCGTTCCAGTATTTCCTTAATCTTCAGAATTTACCGGAAAATGCAGGGAGGCCCATGGTTCAAGACCTTGCATATGAAACAGTTGAATCTATCATCCCATTCTGGCAGGTGGCTAGGATCAAGACAATGACCAAGTACAACGCAATGAAGCTCTTCATGAAACTACATGAGAAACATCGTGCTCTGGTGAAAAGCAAAGGAAGAACAAGTAACCCTGGAGGAAAAAGAGGAGCATTTGTGCTGGAATTAGACAGCCTGTTCGATATAGGACCTCCAGATGCAATCCAGGAAATACAGAACAACAGACTGTTATCCAGAGAGAAGAAAGATGAGGATATCAGGTTCTACGAAGACCAAAAGACTGAGAGGAAAGGTCATATGTCTGGTCATGACAAGATTTTTGAGACAAGATCCCTGCAGCAAGCAGCGAGGAATGAAAGACTGCAGCATAGACAAGAACAAGGTAAAACTAATTACTTTGAACGTTACAAAAAGTTTTAAGTTTTACTCCATTGCGATATTTAGCATGTACTTAACAATTACTGTCTTAACATGTTGTACTATTTTACAGCTGCAGCAGAACAAGAGGCAGTTGTTCATGTGGATGACATTACCTGGGGTGACTCAACTGACAACGACGCTAACACAGAGGACATGGATTACCATCAGCCTCGTCCTGGATGTTCTCACCATCAAGACACTGTGACTAGTGTGACTTTGACGTTTCCAAGGAAGGTCATGGAATGTGATGTCATCTGCAATACAGCTGATCGTCTTGGTTTATCAGACAATCAAGTTACTGCCATGGTTTCTGCCACCTTGAAAGCTGGAGGGGCTGATCTGGATAACTTCGTCATCTCAACCTCAACAACACGTCGCAACAGAATGCTGTCCAGGTATAATATCAGCCAGAGTCACATGTCCAAGTTTTGTGAAAACCCCCCACAGTACGCTGCCTTACACTGGGATGGAAAGTTGCTCAAAGATGTCTTGGGCAGTGAACCTGGAAGTACCTCAGAGACTTTAGCTGTGCTAGTGTCTGGTCCACCTTCATACACTGAAGGAAAGTTATTGGGAGTACCTGTCATCGACAATTCTTCTGGCACAGCTCAGGCTGAGGCTTCAATGGATTTACTGGAGACATGGGAACTTACGGATAATGTTACTGCCCTTGTTTTTGTCACTACATCCAGTAACAGTGGAGTTCACAGAGGAGCTGCCAAACTGCTAGAGAAAATGCTGAACAAAAAGGTGTTTTATCTGGCCTGTCGACATCACATCCTGGAAATCCTAGTAGGAGCAGTTTGGGAGAAGCTGTTTGGGAAGGTGAAGGGGCCAGATAATCCCTGGTTTGAGCATCTGAAGGATGTTTGGACGGACTTGTCCAAGGAAAACCCAAAGATGCTGGCTATCAACAGCAAATGGTTGAAGGAAAAGAAGAAGAACAGTGAAGAAATACTCCAAGACATTCTAACAGCAGAAAGGCTTCCAAGAGCCGACTACAGGGAAATGGCTGAACTGACAGTCATTGTTCTTGGAGGAACGCCTCCTCGAGGTATTCACTGGAGTCGACCAGGCGCCATTCATCAGGCCAGATGGATGGCCAGAAACCTGTACTCCATGAAAATGCTGATGTTTGCAGATCAACTTGAGTACGACGAAGACACTGTATCAAAGCTGGAAAGACTCAACACCTTCCTTGCGCTGTTCTACACTCCTGTATGGATGATGTCAATGTCTGCTGCAGATGCTCCCGTGAATGATCTACAGTAAGTCTAATCCAGGACATGTTGAAGTACAAGAAAACTGACCCAGAGCTTGCTGATGCAGTACTTAATAAGATGGAAAACCACAAATGGTACCTGACGCAGGAAGTCGTGCCATTTGTCCTGTTCAGCAGTAGATTGAGTGACACATTGAAGCACGACATGTTTTTGGCCGATTTCAAGGCAGAAAACTTAAAGCTCCTCCCAACAACCTAGGTCAAAATGGTTGTGATTTTCGGCCTTTTCAGGTCAAAAAGCATGGGAAAAAGTACAGAAACCTATGAAAATAAGAAAAAGTTGATTTTTGAACAGTGCTAATACTCCATTCAGGGGAAGACAAGACCCCTGTAGAGAGACAAGTGAGCGGGGCTGAAAAAACTGCCGAGGCGGTACAGCACACCTAACCTCTTAGAAGTTGTTTTGGAAAGAAATTATATGTAATCTTTCCAGAAAATATCATGAGAAAAGGAAATGCCAAGAATGTTAAGAGAAGAGGAAGGATTGGGTTGTGTGTCATTGAAAGTGAGGGGACAGTAGTGTGGAAGATTATGACGAGTAGACAGATGGAGGAACTGAGTTTTTGAGGCATTGAAAGCCACAAGGTTTTCTCTGTCCCAACCAGAGATAGCAGAAAGATGAGAGGTCATGTCTACCATAGCCGTCCTCCGTGAATCATGGAGTGACTGTTGAGAAGGACGTTTGGGAAGCGAGTGGAGAAGTGAAGAGTGGAGTCATCGGCACAAGAATGAATAGGATAGGAAGTGCGACTTTAGAGATCATTGATAAATAAAAGGAAAAGAGTGGGTGACAAGACAGAATCCTGAGGAACACCACTGTTAATAGCTCGAGGAGAAGAACAGTGGTTATCTAAGACCGCAGCTATAAATCGGCCAGAAAAGAAATTGGAGATGAAGGCACAGGTAGAAGGCTAGAAACCGAAGGGCGGCAGTTTGGAAATTAAAGATTTGTGCCAGACTCTATCAAAAGCTTTTGATATGTCTAGCGCAATAGCAAAAGTTTCACCGAAATCCTGAAAGGAGGATGACCAAGAGTCAGAGAGATATGCAAGAAGATCGCCAGTAGAGCGTCCCCTGCGGAACCCATATTGACGATCTGAAAGAAGCTTGTGAGATGAGAGCTGTTAAAGAATTTTCCTGTTTAGGATAGATTCAAAAACTTTAGAAAGGCAAGAAATCAAAGCAATTGGACGATATTTGGAGGGATGCTAACTTCAGCTGTCTGTCGATTAGGATATGGTCGGAGAAATTTGTGTGCGTTAACAAAGGCTAACCAAGGTTAAGGTGTATATACTGTATATATATATATACACACAGTGCTTAATTTTTGACAGAACGCTCCGGAACGCCGTTCCGGTACTTTTGTTTTAAAACCTAATTAAAAAAAGGTTTTTATTTTAATAAAAAGGTCAGTTTTATAGAGAACTTCAAAATTCCCTTCATAAAAGTTTAATGAGTGATAGTGATCAGGAATTGATAAACAATGTGAAAGTTATGTTTTCTGAAAATTGGCCGCTTGATATTCAATCCGATATTACTTATGGAGAAGAAGAAATTAGAAAATTGTGCTCCAGATTTCAAATCCATGAAAGACAGACAATCCGAGCTTTTCGAGGATATATCAGTAGTGGCACCACTCAATCCACTATACAACACTTACAAAGGACCATTGAACTTATACCAATTTCATCCAGCGAATGTGAGCGAGGATTCTCACAAATGAATCTTATCGTCACCCCTAGTCGATCTTCTCTTAATATTCCTACAATATCAGCTTTGATGTTAATTAGAATAGTGGGACCACCGCTCTCAAAATTTGACCCAACAAAGTATGTTGATTCATGGTTAGCACAAGGACATCATTCAGCGACTGATACAGACAGTACAGTAGAAAGCGAAAACTAGTCGATCAAGCAGAAAGAAGTTTGGAGTGTGTGTGGAAATTAATGTGATTATTCTATCAACTTCCTATATATAGCAATAGCATGTAAGTAAAGCAATTTTATTTTGTTTCAAATGCATATATTTTGTTTCACTTAGATGAAATAACATTTCACTTAGATGTTGCAATCACAGTCTAACTTTTTCTTTAAAATAATACTGTATTCGAAGAACTTTCATTTGCATGTTGCCCAGTTTTCGCAGAAAAAGCGCTTAAAATGTGTTGGTTTCCGGGGCGCCGTCCCGGACCCCGCTGGGGGAGCTTACAGCGCCCCCCCAGACCCCCTAACTGTGAGGGCTTCACCTGCGTTCCACTTCTTTTTCATTTACAAATTAAGCACTATATATATATATATATATATATATATATATATATATATATATATAACGGGTATGGTAAAAAAAAGGTCCACTATTTTAAGTGTATATTTTAAAGAAATAATGTAAGAAACTTAAACAACCTTTTTCAGTATAGGATCACTTACATAGCTTACACATCATGACAAGAGATGTTCAAAATGCCCTCCTACATTATCCATACAAAGCTCAAGACGCATTCGCCACTCGTCGATAGCACTGTTCAGAAATCGTTGCGATATGCTATGTCATTCGTCTTCGATTGTAGCTTAAAGTTGTTGAACATTTAGGATTTGATGCCCAAGGCGGGAAACTTTTTCTTTCAGTGCTTCCCATACTGAGTAGTTCAACGGATTTAAATCCAGACTGTTGGCCGGCCACATTGCAGGTTCTTTGAAATCAGGGGCTGTTTGTCTCAGATAATCAACTGTGGCTCTAGCGCGATCACAAGGTGCACCATCTTGCTGGAAAACGAAGTTATCACGCATATTTGTCTAATATCTTGAAAATATGGAACAAGACATGATTACAGTAATATTCCGAATCCATTCGTTTTCCTGGTTCTACAAAAACTATCCTTTCTTTCTGAGTTTTGAAAAAGTTGCACCGAACATTATACTAAGAGGAATTCTCTATTTCTCTTAACATCCTTTCAGGTGTTATATCACGTTTCCTTGTAACAGTGGCATATACACGATTTTGCTTATGAATGTCAGTTAAAGCTTGTACTGAAACTCTTTTGTATGCTTTCAAGTTTAGGTCAAATTTTTATATTCGCCGAACACTTCTGTCAGATATTTCTATTTCCATGGCTATTTCATTTGGCGTTAAATGCGTTCCAAGTTCTTCTTGCCCTAATATTCTTGTCCTGACGAGATCGATATTTGCTTGTGTTCGAGCCGTTCTAGCCCTCCCACTACCCTTTCTACGCTCGACAATACCAGTTTCCTTCACTTTCTCTATGATGTAATTCAAACCAGCTCCAGTCCATGGCTCATTCGGAAACTCTGTAAGTAAAGCCTAAAGCTTAAGCGCCAAATTAAATAAAATATAGTAGCTTCACAATTATTTATATCATTGTAAATTGTAAAACAAATGTATTTATTTTATTATTAATAAAGGTTATTCAATTCAATTCAATTTTCGTGCTCCGCAACATTTTTCTAACCAACAATTTTGTATTAATAACGCGTCTTCACGCGAATACTTCGGCATTATTTCGCAGGTTAAATCAGAAATATGGCTTAGCCCATGGTTTAGCAGCGACTGAAATTTGGGAATAGCCTATTCTTGGCCTAAGCCTCGATTTCGCGCTTTTTTGAGCGTTAGTACGTCTGTTTTGCTAACCAAAAATCCTTATAATTGTTTAAAATATACATTTAAAATTGTGGTCTAGTTTATTTTGCCATACAGGGTATATATATATATATATAATTATATATATATATATATATATATATACTCTGTATGGCAAAATAAACTAGACCACTATATGTTACAGTCAAAGTGTGTAACCAGCCACTTCGCGTAATGGCTGAAACTTTTAGTCATTTCGCGAAATGGCTGTTTCACTTGGTCATTTCGCGAAATGGCTGTTTCACTTGGTCATTTCGCGAAATGACTAAAATCTTCAGCCATTACGCGAAATGGTTGAAATTCCACCCTGGTTATTTCGTACAAGATCATTTGCCCGGTTCGGTCAACTGTATGCCCGGTTTGGTTAACTGTATGCCCTTGACAATTGTTTAGGTTAAGTTGTGTTATTTTCGTTGACCTAACCGGGCATACAGTTGACCTAATCGGGCAAATGATCTTGTAAATTGTGTTATTTTCATTAGTTTTAACGAAAATAACACGACTTAACCTAAACAATTGTCAAGGGCATAGAGTTGACCTAATCGGGCCAATGCGGACATTGGAATAACATTGAAGGCCCGGTTAGTATTTGAAAACCTCTATATTGAAAATTCAAATTCAAATGTGTTCAAATGTTCAAATGTGTTCAAATGTGTATTTGAAGAGTGTTTCTCACTTATTTGAACAGACCTGTGGATGTATATGTTTTAGCAGATTTAGTTAGTTAAATAAAGGTTTCCAATTTTATTGTGATGTTTGTTATTTCTATGAATTCATGACAAAAGTTATTTCAACCATTTCACGAAATGACCATGGTGGAATTTCAGCCATTTCGCGTAATGGCTGAAGATTTTAGTCATTTCGCGAAACGACCAAGTGAAACAGCCATTTCTCGAAATGACTAAAAGTTTCAGCCACTACGCGAAATGGCTGGTTACACACTTTGACTATAACCTATATCTATATATATATATATATGTATGGGATGAATTTCACAATAAAACACGTGAAATGAATGAATGCTGCAAACCCACAAGGAAAAAGAAAAACGATTCCAAGGCCTTTCGTGTATTCAAAGCTACAAGGTGTTCCCTGACGAGGTGTAGCTTTGAATACACGAAAGGCCTTGGAATCGTTTTTCTTTTTCCTTGTGGGTTTGCAGCATATATCTATATATATAGGTACTTGTAGGTTATCTCCCCCCCCCCCGCACCAATTTTGACAGAATATTTTCGTTAAAACTAACGAAAATATCACGACTTAACCTAACCAATTATCAAGGGCGTACAGTTGATCTACAGGGTGAGTTAAAAGTCTCCATACATAGGCAAAATGGTCACTTTATTATGCAATCACTTGTAAGTCACAAAATATGCTCTATGTGGGCACCATTACACTGAATGCACATACGGATGCGTTCTTTCCAGTCATGGTAAATGCGCGTTAACACGTCTGGTGCTATGCGTGCACAACTGCACATGCATCACGAATGCATTCCTTTAGGTGGTCCGTGTTTTGTATTTTCACATGGTATACCATGGCCTTCAAGTGCCCCCACAAGTAAAAATCAAGGGGGGGTGAGGTCTGGGGACCTCGGAGGCCACTCCACGGGACCACGGCGACCAATCCAGTGACCCGGAAACTGCTGATCCAGCCACTGGCGCACGCAGATACCGTAATGGGGTGGCGCCCCGTCTTGCTGAAAGTACGCTGGAAATCCTCCGTCCTCGTTCAGCAGGGACGGCATGACTGTTTTGCAGCATGTTTTGATACATTTCGGCATTCAGATTGGTGTCAATGAAAAAAGGGCCAACAATTGTGTTGCCCCATATCCCGCACCACACCATCACATTTCCAGCGCCTTGCGTCTTTGAGGGACTCATCCAGTGCGGGTTGTCATCACTCCAATAACGTACGTTTTGACGAGTAACTCTCCATGAATATAGAAGTTGGCTTCATCTGAAAACAAGATGCCAGCCGAGACTCCGTGTCTTCGTCCACTTTTGTTCTTGCCCATTCACAGAATTCCAGCCGCCTGTCTGGGTCGTCTTCGCTAAGATACTGCAACATTTGCATTTTGTATGGATGCCATCTGTGCTCTTTCATAATGCGGACGATACTCCTTTGGCTGACACCGCATTCTGCAGACATCCGTCGAGTGCTTTTTTGGGGACTCTTTAGAACGCTGCCAGCACCATGGTCGCTGTGCCTTCAACGGTGGCTGTTCGTGGACGGCCACTTCTCGGTTGGTCTGCAACACTTCCAGTCTTCTTGAACTTCTCAGTGAGTTTGGCAACGGTGTCGTGTGTGATGTGCGTGCCGGGGGCGTGTCTGTTAAAATCCTCGGCAACCTTGCGACAGCTTCCTGATCCTGCCAGAAGAATGATCTCTATACGCTCTTCTTGCGACAAAGGCATCTCAGCACATCACCTGCAAAAAAATACAAAATAAATAATCATTTATTTATCATGACCATTTTGCCTATGTATGGAGACTTTTGACTCACCCTGTTATTAATTATAACTTTGTTTGTTTCTGGAATAGTATTTACTATGCTGCATAAATACAAAGTATAAAAATATATTTTTATTAAAACATAAATTTTTTATGTTACTCTGGAGGCCAAAATGCAACTATTGAACCAAATATGGCTTCAAAGGGATATTGACCATGTAGTCTGGATCGCCACAGGTATTCACACAAATATGAATCTAGCATTTGGCGGTGTGTGCCGTGTTGCTTTTGTTTTGCTCCTTTGCGGAGCGCCACATCCTTTCCACATTTTGGGAATGTGCCCCAGTAGTTGGGTCCACAAAGTTAATACTGTGGTTTACCATATTATGCAAATAATACATGTGTAGTTGGCTATATCCTCGTCATTCGTCCGATACAACTGTCGTACCGGGCAGGATAGCTTCTTGTATTATCGGTAATAAAGTGGCAGCAGAACGATCAGGTACAGCATACGTAAAAGAGTCCCCAGTTTCCCTACAAATGCCGCAATAATTAAATTGGGCAAAGGATTGGTTTGAATGCCCAGTTTAACCGGGCATTCAATCTAATAGATCAACTGTACGCCCTTGATAATTGGTTAGGTTAAGTCGTGATATTTTCGTTAGTTTTAACGAAAATATTCTGTCAAAATTGGTGGGGGAGGAGATAACCTACAAGTACCTATATATATATATATATATATTATATATATATATGCTGCAAACCCACAAGGAAAAAGAAAACGATTCCAAGGCCTTTCGTGTATTCAGAGCTACACCTCGTCAGGGAATGAAGAGAGAAGTCAAGATGCCCATAAATATATACAACGTAGCGGAAACCAAAGCAATTAGCACATTCTTAACACGAGTTAATGAGAGGCAAAAGGAATTTAAAAAAACAAAATTTGTTAGAATTGTTAAAATTAAGATTTTATTTAAAAAACTAGAAACCTAACCTAACCTAACAGTTGCAAGCCTCTCTTCCCTCTGGATTTGTTCTTTCTTCTTCTTTGTTGGTATTTTCGCGCTGAATTGTCTTGCGCTGAATTGTCTTTGCGCTGAATTGTCTTGCGCTGAATTGTCGGCGCTGAATTGTCGGCGCTGAATTGTCCTGCGCTGAATTGTCAGGTCACGGACAGAAAAGCGTTGTGGCAAGTGTTGCAGCTGTATGGGGTGCATGAATCGTTGTTGAATGCGGTGAAAAGTTTTTACCGAGAGAGTAGAGCATGTGTGCGTGTGGAAAGAGAGGAGGGTGAGTGGTTTCCGATGAAAATGGGTCTGTGGCAGGGTTACGTGATGTCTCTACGGTTGTTTAATGTGTTTATAAACGGGGTAGTGAAAGAAGTGAATGTAAAGGTCATGGGGAGGGAAGTCGGGGTGAAGCATGTTGCTGGGGTAGGTTCTTGGGAATGAAGCAATTGTTGTATAAGGATGATACAGCTCTGGTGGCGGACTCGAGAGAAAAGCTAGAGAGACTGGTATCTGAGTTCATGAAAGTGTGCGAAAGAAGAGAGGTAAGAGTAAATGTGAATAAGAGTACTGGGTGTCCTAAGAAGTGTTTGGAAGGAAAAATCAGTATCTATGGGTGCGAAGATGGGTATGTATGAAGGTATAGTAGTGCCAACAGTGTTGTATGGATGTGAGGCTCGGGTGGCGAATGCGAAGGAAAGGAAAAGGGTGGATGTACTGGAAATGAAATGCTTGAGGACGATCTGTAGGGTGAGGCGGATTCGTCATGTGAGAAACACTGTTATACGTGAGAGGTGTGGAAGTCGAAGGAGTCTTGTGAAGAGAGCAGATGAGAGGGTTTAAAATGGTTTGGGCATCTGGAGAGAAGGAGTGAGGAGAGGATGGTAAAGAGGATTTACTTGTCGGAGACGGAGGGAAAAAGGGGTAAAGGCAGACCAAGGAAGGGATGGAAGGATGGGGTGAAGGAATCTTTGGGTCAGCGGGGCCTGGACGTCCGTGAGGGTGAAAGACGCGCGCTGGATAGAAAAAAGTGGAGCGATGTGGTATATAGGGGGCGACGGGCCGGGAATGTGCCGCCTCAGGGTGTATGAAACGGTCTGGGTAAACGGTGAGTATTCTGCGGGGCTTGGCTGTGGATAGTGTTGCCCTGAGGCAGGTGCATTATTGTCATGACAGCTGATGAAGTGAATGTGAGCGATTGATGCGCTTCCTGCCTGTTTCTGACGCGACCTCACTGGGATGGGAGGGGCTTTTGGGTATATAAACAAGGTACGAAAGAAGGGAGGACCTAAAATCAATGGAATACTATACCCCAAATGGACAGGAAATTGAGAGGAATTCTAAACCAAAAGATTTAGGTGTTGTAATGACTGATGACGCGAAATTTCAAACACAGAATAAGATAGCAGTAAACAGAGCAACAACAATAACTGGACAGATACTGAGAACCTTTAAAAGAAGGGATAGGAATATAATGATTCCTCTATTGAAAACACTGATCATACCCAAGTTGAAAACTGCTCGGTCTTAACATTCCCATATAAAAAAGAAAGACATTAATCAACTAGAAGGGGTTCAGAGAAGCTTCATAGCCAAAATCAATGGATGCAAAGAATTAAATTACTGGGAAAGGTTATGTGAATTAAACTTATATTCACTGGAAAGAAGAAGAGACAGGTACACCATTCTTTACACTTGGAAAATAGTGGAGAAACTAGTCCCTAATCTTACTCTGAACCTTGTAACTCCCCAAACAACGGTGGAAAGTAGAAAAGGAAGACTTTGTCGTGTTCCCAAATTAAAGGCGAGACAGGGAACATCCTCAAACCTGAAAGAAAATAGTTTTGCTGTGAGAGGACAAAGACAACTGAACCAGCTGCCCAAGACACTAGGGAACACGAGTAGTTCGCAGTGGATATCTTCAAAAGAAGCCTAGACGCCTTGCTCAGAACAATTCCAGATGAGCTGGGTGTACCTGGCTATGTGATGTAGAGAGCGCAAGAAACCAACTCTTTACTTCACCAGGCCAGTCAAGAGGAGGGGCAAAAGCTTGACCTCCGTCAAATGAGAAATCAACGCACGCAACATTTGAAAGGTTGAAAGTTTTAAATGTATATCATTTTTTTAATACTGGAAGGAGGGGCCGAGGGCGAATGCCCGCAAAAACGAAGAAGACAGCCAAAATCAAGGTCCTGGGTTTTCGAGATGCCAAGACACTCTGCATTTGAAAGATTCGAGTGAAAGGCAGAGGGAAAGATAGATTGAGAAAGATTGTTCCAGAGTTCACCGGTTGAGTAGATGATAGATTGAAAATACTGATTAACCCTTGCTTTTGAGAGTTGGACAGAAAAGAAATGAGAATAACTCGAAAGTCAAGTGTTGCGTGCTCTCCTTAAAGGAGGAACCATGCAGTTATAGAGTTCAGAAGAGCAGTGTCCGTTTTCACATCGATAGCAAAGAGAGAGTGAGCCAACGTCGCGGCGAAGAAAGAGGGATTGAAGACAGTCTGTAAGTGGTGGAGAATTGATGAGACGAAAAGCCTTTAATTCCACCCGGTCAAGTATGGTTGTGTGGGTTGAGCCACCACGCACATGAGAAACGTACTCCATCCAGGGGCAGACAAGACCCCTATACATATACAGCAACTGAGCGGGGGTGAAAAAACTGCAGAGGCAGTCGGCACACCTACCCTCTTTGAAGCTGTTTTTGAAAGAGAGTATATGTGATCTTTCCAGGAAATATCACGAGAAAAACAAACGCCAAGAATGTTAAGAGAAGAAGAAGGATTGAATTGTGTATTGTTGAAGATAGTCGTGTGGAAGATTGTGACGAGAAGGCAGATGGAGGAACTGAATTTTCGAGGCAATGAAAGCCACAAAGTTTTGTCTGCCGCAATCGGAGATGGCAGAAAGATGAGAAGTTAGGTGTACCATAGCCGTCCTACGCGAAGCATGGAGTGACTGTTGAGAGGGATGCTTTGCGAAATGGGTGGAGAATTGAAGATGGAATCATCGGTATAGGAGTGGATATGACGGGAAGTGCGACTTAATAGCCAGAGCTGGGCATTTGCGGCATATTTTGCGGTACTGCGGTACTTGCGGTACCACCGCACTACCACCCCGGGCCCCCATAACGCAGTACCGCAAAGGATCGCTGAAAGTACCGCAGTACCGCTACCGCATTCAAATTTCCGCGTACCGGTTTGGTACCGGTTTGGTAGTGCAGCAGTACCGCAGTACCGCAATATGCCGCAAGTGCCCAGCTCTGCTTAATACATCATTGATAAATAAAAGGAAAGGAGTGGGTGACTCTGTAACTACACAAAATAATTTTTTGACAAACTATTAAAACTTAAAAACGAAAAATAATTTATTCCTCCTATATATGGGACGGCATAATATATACCCACAAGACGCAGAAAGGACAAAGAATATCGATTCGTACTCAGAATGACCGACACTTTTCGGCAGCACCTACATATAGAATTGCCTTCGCCATAACCCACCATTTAAATAAACCTATCTTAAAATTTTATAATTTTATTATCTTTATGAGCTTATAATTCAGCTATTCCTCACAGTCGTTCAAATTCTGCAATTGCTAAATTTAAGATTTTAAAATAATATAATTTTTAATTTTTAATTTAAATTAAAATGTTTAGTTTTTATAATACTATAACGTTTGAACTTAAGATTTTATAATCCTAATTATCTTATAATTTTGCTCTTCTCATCGTCCTTCAAATTCTATAATCGCTAATTTTGAGATTTTATAATGATATAAATTCTAATTTTTAATTTAATTTTAACTTTAAGTTTCAATAATTCTATAATTTTATAACTTTCAACTCTATAGTATCACCGTGGATGCATATTTAATATCAGGTTCTTCAGTCTTGCTTTAACTTCAACCGTTTTTATTTTTATTTTATCTTATTATATATACAGTTATTTTGTATGTATGTTTATGTGCTATATATATATATATATATATATATATATATATATATATATATATAGTTTCGACAGAGTATCCATTTACACCAACGTTCTAATTAAAGAAGCCATCGACATCTGTATTAACAACATATTTGCCAACATTCTTAACACAGTCCTTAATTTAACCAAACAAGAATTCATCAAACTTATTTCTTTTTTAATCAACAACTTTATCAACAAACCGACTCACTAGCTATGGGATCCCCCTTAAGTCCCACTTTAGCCAACATTTTTCTCAGTCACCATGAAAATAACTGGCTACTCCATTGCCCCACCCACTATAAACCACACCTATATAAAAGATACGTTGACGACACCCCTCTCCTTTTTCACAATGCCAACCACGCCCCCCCCCTTTTCTTAACTACCTTAATTCCGAACACAAAAATATTAAGTTCACCAAAGAAGACGAATCCAATAACTCCCTACCCTTCCTAGATATAATAATAACAAAACTAAACAACAAATTCAGTGCCTCCATATATCGAAAACCCACATACACAGGCCTAGGTACTAATTACCTAGTCACACCCTTCGCCATATAAAATGAACAGCATCAAAATTTTAATCCACCGCACCTATCATCTTTGCTCTTCGTCCTTATCCCTCCACAATGAGATAGAATTCAATCATAATTTCGGCATTAATAACTCCTTCCCAAAATATCTTTTACAATTTTTAACCAGACATTTTCTTAATAATATTTATCAACCTCCCCCTTAGAGTTCCCACCGTTAAAAAAGACGTACAATACTTTTCATTTCCCTATTACGACCATATCAGCCACAAAATACTTTCAGAACACCGCCTACTACTCACCCCTCTTCACCCCCAAATTAACTTTCAATGCGTTTTCACCAACAATAAGGGCATCAAATCATACCTCAATCACAAATAAAAAACACCTCAGCCCCTTGCTTCGTCCACCATCTACGTTTTCAACTGTGTTCGCTGAAAAGCGAACTATATTGGCAGCACCATTCGCCAATATCAAACAAGAGTGGACGAGCATCGTGATATCTCTACCAGAACATCGCGGCCCTTAAATAAACCCTCTAAAACAGCAATAAGAGATCACTGTCACCTTCACAACCACACACTACTTCCCTCCAATTTCAAAATTATTAACACAACCAACCATCTAACCGACCTCCGCGTTCTGGAGTCCCTACACATCCTCAGTCTTAAATTAACTCTCAACGACTATAGTTCTGCCTTTAACTTGAACATAGCCAAATAAACTGTCATATCCTACCACTGAGAAGAAATCCACCATCGCTTCGTCTGGCTCCAACTTTTCTAATATGGACCCATTCCAACAACCAATCATTCCCAACCCTCTGCTCAATTACTGTAGTCCCCTTACCCGACAATAACAACCACCTGGTAAGACTCCTTTCATTTTGTTCGCTTTTTACTCTATATTTGACGACTGATCACTCTTCTATATTTTATATTATTTTATTTTTAATTTTAATTACTTAAATATAAACACCATTATCACACGTTTATTTAAATATATTGTATAGTTTCCGTTCATTATATTTATTCATTTTTTATCTGCTTTTATAATTTTAGCACTGATGATGGAAAATGAAAATTTCCGAAACGTGTGTAAATAAACATGCACCATCTCTTCGTCTTCTTATTCCTTATTCCTCGCTAAGCTACGTTTCCCTAAGAACAAACCCTTCAATCAAGTTTTATATATATATATATATATATATATATATATATATTTGTTCTGTATATTTCTATTTTTTATTTCTTCTCTTAACTCTCATTATTTCTATTACTGTATTACCCTAATTTTCACATCATGATCAACATTTTAAATACTCTCAATACTGGAAATGAAATTACTGAATCTGAAAAAGTAGTCAACTTCAACTATATCTCAGTAGACAACTTCTTAGACAAGAAATACAACAATGGCAACCTGTCTTTCCTGAACTTAAACATTCGCAGTGCCCCATGCAACTTCGACGAATTGACAGCTAACCTAAAATTATTACAACATATCATAAATTCACATGCACTATATTAACTGAAACCTGATTAATTAAAGAAAAGAAACTTCTTTTTTAACATTCCGGGGCACACAAGCTACCATGTATGTAGGGCTAACAATAGTGGAGGAGGTGTAAGTATATTTGTTGATTCAACCTACAAGAGTAAAAGTATCGAAGAACTGACAAGCATAAACAACGTACCAACGTAACGTACCAACTTTTATTACAAATATCCATAGAATCTTAACCTCCAATTATATCTGTAAGAATTGCGTTATTGCTGGAGATTTAAATATTGATCTCGCAAAAGAACATCCAAATAATAACGCAAGCTTCCTTCACAACATCATGACGGTAAGTGGTTTTAAATTAGCTGTTATAAAGCCAAAGAGACTTCACAATGACCTTAGAAATTTGACTCTGCTAGATCAGATCTGGATGCGGTCGCCGCTCGAATGTATCTCGGGTATAATTATATTAAATATCACAGATCATTTCCCGACGTACACCATTCTACTCCGGTCTAGGGCGTTTTGGCGCCGACATTTTGGCGCTGGACGTTATGGCCCCGGCGATTTGGCTATGACGTTTTGGCAACAAAATATGACTTCTTGGCGCTAGGATGTTTTGGTACCAGGAAATTTATTTTAAATAATGATTAAAAGAAACTAGTATATATTTATTAATTTAATTTCAAAATTTAATAAAAACATTTAAAATTTTATTCTAAAAATTTGCTAAAAATAAAATGAAGTAAAATTTTATTTAAATAATTGAAAGTTATGGGCAAGACCACGCAAATACTCTAAAGGTTCCCTCGCACCATATGATGACACTATTCTCAGGATATCAAACTGGGAACAGGAAATAATACACTGGGAATCTAATAACGCAAAAAAAGCAATAAAATGGAACAAACAACGAATAATCAAACTTATGAAGATAAAATAAAATAAAAATAATGCAGCGGTGCCAAATCGCTAAAATTGCTATGGTGCCAAATCGCCAAAACGTCCTAGCACCAAAAAGCCCCTTCGCCAAAACGCCGGCGCCAGAACGTCGGCGCCAAAACGTTCCATTCCGATTATACTCACCCATTTCTCTGCAAAGGAAACCATACAAGTTGAAAAGAGATCTTACAGCTATAATAACAAATTAAAGTTCCTGAGAGAAATAATAGCTTTTGACTGGACTAGAATAACAGAAAGTAATCATGACATTGGAACAAAATTTCAAGCATTCTCAGACACACTAATGGATATATTGAACATAAATTTTCCTCTTAAATCAAAAGCAATATCTAAAACAAAATACAATGACCAATGGATCACACCTGCACTCATTGTGAGTATTAAACGCAAGCATCCTCTCTTTAAACTATGGACATCTGATATTATTACCGAACAGACATACAAAAATTACTGTAACAGACTTAATGCCGTCATTAAAAAAGCAAAAGCAGATCAGTACTTTTTAAAACTTGTTGAAAAAAATTCAATACAAAGAAGCTATGGAACACACTGAAATAGTTAATTAACACAAGGAAGGTAAAAACAAAACTCTTGTCCCCCCTCACACAAATTCTTACAGTGAACCTAAACTCAGCAAATATATTAAACAACTTCTTTGCAAATGTCGGCTTCACTACTGCAGCCTCGATCCCAATTACAGACATTCACTACCGACAATACATGCCACAACCAAATTCAAACTCATTTTTGAAAATAAAAACCCACTCTAATAGACAGAGTTTATTTCCACGACAGTCTATTAGAGTGGGTTTTTATTTTCATATTTTGACCTTCACGTAGAAAAAAGTGAAGTTTTTTTGCATAAACTCATTTTTGTTTGATCCAATCCAACCAAACGATATCTCTCCAGCAATAAAAAAATCTAAAAAATTAAAGATTCTGACATCAATACGATCCCGGTAAAAATGTATTTAACTTACTAAATTCCTAAACAAATACGATATTTTAACGAAAACTCAATTTGGGTTTAGAGGTGGACATACAACGGAAGATGCCATGAACACGCTATTAGAAAATGTGTATCAGGACTTGAACAACAAAAACACACTTCCTTCATCTTCCTGGATTTGTTAAAAGCATCTGATACATTTTCCTATTGAATAAACCTCACATATATAGAATAAGAGTAAGTATCCTTGATTGGTTTAAATCATATCTGTCAAATCGCCATCAGTACATCATATCAGATTAAAAGACAATTTTTCCGACAGGGCGATGCTAACTAGTGAAGTTCCATAAGGATCGATTCTTTGGCCATTTCTAATTCACGTCAACGATTTTTATTTTTCTACTACATTAAACTGCATACAATACGCAGATGATACCACACTTACTTCCCATTATGACGCAGACTTTCTGATTAATGAAACGAATAGGCAATTAGAAAACGTGAAAAATGAGTGAGTGCTGATAAACTTTTATTGAACTTGACAAAGTCATCTTGTATGCTTATTATTTAAGTAATATTGCCTAGTAATTTATTTTTATTTATAGTGTTTCTAAACGTGAGATTGAAGATGACAGGAGCATATTTCTTTAAAAAAGATGAGGAGAGAGAATAAAGAAAATCTGCTGATTCAAAGTGAACAAATCAACGTTACAACAAAGAATGCAAAATTCAAATGTTTGCAGTGTGACAGATGATTAAAAACCGAAGTGATAAGATCAAAGTGCTTCTGGCACTTATAAATTCGGAAAAAGTGTATACTAAAGTAAATAAATATACCTTGTGGGAAGTGCTTGGAATGTATTTTGTCAGTGATAAGTTCTTAGGATGTATTTATGTGGTTATACTGGTTGTGTAAGACTGAAGGGTGAGTTGAGGAAATGTGTCAGTATTAATGTGGAGCACGACTGTGCTGCGTGAGGTGGTTACACGTGAGACGAAAACAAGAATGCCTGGAGAGGGAGTAAACCTTAATTTGAAAGAGAATGAGTTGAGGGTGTCATATCTGAATCATGCTTATTAGGCAGTGCTTCTGGGTAAGTAGCAGAATGAATTTAGGTAAAAAAAATTGAAAATATATGATATATATATGCAAAATAAAGACTTTCGTAACCAAATAGGATTTACAATAAAATAAAATTAACCAAGGTAAAGTTTTATTCTACTTTCTCCAAGTCCTTCCCACCGAGAATAAAAAAATTATGATATAAATTAAATTTAAGCTGTGTAAATAAAAGATCTGACTCTTTTCTGTTCTACACGGACATATGTAATTCAAGTCGTGTGGCGCTCGGTTACCCTGTCAGCTAATTTGTTTCTTATGTGCATGAGTGTAAAATCATGACTATTGACTAGGATATATCTCTTCAGCTGAGACGGGCTGGAAAAAGTAACAATATACACAGCTTCCAATTTGCATTTCAGCTCTAAACAGTTCATATAAAGTTGAGATTTTATCAAGTATGACTACCTTAGTTATATGCATGACTCATATAATTGTAATTTAACTACGTATTAAGTGAGTAGTAATCAACTTCACAATAAGAGTACTTTTTAAGTATTTCATTATATGTAGTTTATTTTCAATGGGCTGGGATGGTGAACACTGGCAACATCACGCATTACAGTCAAGTCGCCAACGATGGCTCAAGGCTTTCATCAGTTCAAGGTCGTGCAGTGCCAGAAATAGTGTTGAAATGAAAATGAAATGAAAAGGTTTACTGGCAGACTATAGTCCATATGACAAACATTATTAATACAATGACAGTTCACATACTAAGGATAGAAATATATACAGTTCATTAGAAATAATACTGTAATGTCAAAGTTAAGTGAAGCTACAGACAGACGTTTTCGTACCAAGAATTCCTTAGCTTAGAGGATGAACGGCAGGACTCGTGGATAGCTTGGATAATCGGGTTGGTTGATTTTTTAATTCTTTGCATTAGACTGTATTGAGCACGTCTTGTTACCTCCGGGAAGCTCGGGACATTGCGGGTAACAAACATTTGCGAAGCTGAGCATCTCGGGGGTAATTTATGTAAGAGTCTGAAAGATCTGTTGTACAGCAAATTTAGGGTTCGGCCAGAACCTTCGTTATAATTCACCCAGAGTTGCTGTCCGTATATATTACTGCAGAAAGTACGAAAAAGAGTGTCCTTAGCTTCACTTGTACAGAACCGAAAGTTCCTTATAGTCATATTCGCTTTAGCACAAAGACTTCGAGATTATTTTCTTATATCTGAGTCATCACTGAAGGAGCTGGTAATAGTTTGACCCAAATACTTACTCTTGTACTTCCTCAATTACTTCACCTTTCATTTTAAATCTAATATCAGCTGGCCGATTACAGCTTTTAGGATGAAACTGCATAACTTTAATTTTTGTAACATTAAAAAGAATGTCATGTTCCTGCGAATACACTTCGCACACTTTTAGTAGCCGATCCAGACCTTTAACAGAGGGACTTATTAACACCATATCATCGGCATAAACTAAGTTATTTATCCTTGTGTTATCTATACAACATCCCATGTTGCCTCATTAAGTGAAGCAATTAATCCGTCAATATACACATTAAACAGCAGAGGGGAGAGCAAGGAGCCTTTTCTCACCCAGCAAGAGGAGCCCAAACACTCGGATAGTACATTGCCCCACCTAACGGTAAAAGATTGGTGGGAATACCAAAATTTCAATAAATTTAATATGGACATAGGAACCTTCCTGTCTTCTAGTTTTTGAAATAAAATATTGTGGTTCACTCTATCATATGCCTTACTTATATCTAGGAAACAGCTATAAATAGTTGAATTACTGTCAATGTATTTAGATATTGTTTCTTTAAGTACATATATACACAGGTCAGTTGAGTGGGACCTTTTAAAACCAAACTGATTAGATGTCCATAGGAAATCATTTAATCAGGGTAACATGAGTTTTTATAGTAGTTTCGAGAATCAGGAAGCGATATCAAAGTATTTTCCCTTGTCCCTCCCACAGGCGTTTCGCTGCAATCTGTCTTAAGATTATCCCAACTCACACTGTTAAGAATGTTAGAGTAGTAGTTTTTCCACAGCTTTGCAACTTCATCCTCCCCCGACACTCCATCGATTGTCGGAGGGAGGACACTTTTAACACCGTTTGATTCTTAACAAATTTCCAAAAAATTTTTATTATCGTTATTTATGTGAGCTTCACAGGCTTTTCATGCTCGAATAGACTCTTCTTCCTGTTTATATCGCCTTATGGCCGCCTTATACTGACCCCGAATTCTACACATATTCATGTATATTCGTCCTAATCTGGGTCTACCATGAAAGCACCACAAATCTTAGGCGTCTTCCGATTCCCTCTTCAAGGGGGCAATAAACTGATTCCATCCAGGAATAATCTTAGTATGATAGTTGTAAGATTTAAATAGGGGGCTTCCTGCTTCTCTTAACAGGGATACTATCTTACTATAATACGTATCTATGAGTTTACAGTGAGAATCATTTGAGCAAGGTTTACTACAGACACGATGCAAAATTTCTAAATTATTAAAGAGGTGACCTGTTCTGTCTTTGTATTCTTTTCTCTGTTGCATATTAACATTAGACCAATCGACGTGATTATTCTTACCTATTGAGTTCTTATGTCGTGTTGACGATAAATTGGTAAAATTAATTAATAGTTCTAATGGTCTATGATCAGAAAGAAGGAAATCATGCAGAATATGAACTCTAACAATTCGATCCTTTAGATTATTGCTAGTGAGACAATGATCAATCCACCTGGTGGTACCACTCATTTCACTAACGAATGTAAAATTACCACTGGTTACCCCTAATACATCTACACCACTTATACTTAACCTCTTAACGACCAAGGTTTTTGTAGGGTTAAGTTATGAATGCGTGTATTGGAAACGGTACAAATTTGACCCAGTGGTCCAAAAGAGGTTAATTTGGCCGACTCGCACATGTTGCCTTATTCTACAAAGAATTCCGAGTTCACATGCCCGTTAAAGTCCCCCTTTATTATACAGTGAGAATATTTGGGGTTATCTGATAATGACTTAATTTTGTACAGTAATGTTATTTGTGACCATCGAAATATCGTAATTTTGTGTGTTTGTGGATTTAAAATATCCTTTCCCCTCTTTTCTTTAGATATAAATAACGAGTGCATCTGAAAATAAATGTTTGATATGCGACCTGACCAAAAGTTCATTTTCTTCAAAACATTTAAGAAAATATCCAAATAAAACATGCAAGCAAATCACAATCGGAATCACTTAATCGAGTTCAAATAAAAAAAATCTACCTAAAGATTTTATACTTCAATTTATGGTGCAGTGAATTGGCTATCAGACTATCAGACTGTCATTTCTAGGATTTCTTAGTATTAAAAAGGAATTACTCATGAACGTTAAATGAAGTCCAAGCTTCTACGACACTGTTACCGATGAGTTTGCTTCAATTGAACACCAGAAGAATATATTTGAATTATAAATAATCAAAAATTTGACCCATACTTTCTAATTGGCACACATTTGAAACTTGATATTTTTTGCTATTACTTGGTGGGTACCCAATTATTGATTAATTATCACTGTACAACAAATTTTCGGTACAGAAAAAAAACGAGAATAACATTCGGTCATTCTTAATATGTCGAGTGTGCTGATTCCAAATCTGAAAATAGTTTTTTTCTATCACGTCACGTTTTTTTGTAATGACTGCTTAAAATCTTCATACCAAAAAATAAGAATATATTGATAAACAGATAGGCTTTATCATATGGAACAGTTTAAGTATTGCTATACTTCAACATATATGCAAAAAATTAACCTAAAACTCTCGTATTATACTGTTTTCAACTCATTATTTGTATTTATGCTGGCGTTTGTGTGATGCTTCTGGTTGGTCACGCTTTAAATTCCAGCAGAAATCGGCCAGCATAGCAGGACTCCACTTCCCTTTGTATCAGCTCTCCATTGTGGCTATATCCTGGTGGAATCTCTCCCCGTGTTCGTCGCTAACAGCAGATGCGTTTTCCGGAAAGAATGAGAGATGTGAATGCAAAAAATGAATTTTCAGACATCTTACATCCGAGACGTTGGTATGAGTTGATAAGTTGATCCACAAGTGCAGCATAGTTGTTGTTGTTTAGCCGATCAGCCCACCCTGATCGAGCAAGCCGGCGGCACGCAGGTAACCGATCGCCCTCTCCGGAGTGGACCAGAGGTTCAGCGCACTCGTGATGTTGTGTTGTGTTCGTTGTTGTGCTAGAGAGTGCAGCATAGTTGTCATATTTAGTGTTTCCTAGTAGACCGCTGCACATGTTTTTGAATGCACGCCAGGCTGCCAACTCAACCTCATCCATCACCGCTTCAAAGTGTTCGTCTAGCATGAGTTGGCGAATTTGAGGGCCGACGAATATGCCTTCTTTAATCTTGGCATCACTCATTTTTTGAATTTTTCCTTTAGATATTTGAAGGCAGGCTTATCCTGTTTCAACGCCTTTGCAAATTGTTTCATCAGCCCTAGTTTTATGCGAAGTGGCGGCAAGATAACCTTTTCCTTTCGCACTAGTGGTTCGTGAATAACATTATGAGATCCAGGTAAGGAATTTTCTCGCGGCGGCCATACTGAGCGTGTGTAGTGTTCAGACCTTGCTCGGCTATCCCACTTGCATAGGAAACATGTATTCGTATAGCCAGTTTGCAATCCATTGAGAATAGCCACAACCTCCAAATCTGCGCAGATAAGCCATTCATGTTCATTGTATTTTATACAGTCCAGAATAAAAGCAACATTGTCATACGTTTCTCTCAAGACGACTAAATGAGCGATCGGAACAGAAGGCATTGTGTTCCCATTGTGTAGCAGTACACCCTTAACACTGTACAGAAATGCATCAATGAACATTCTCCACTGATTCGGTTCATAATGCAAACGCAGAGCATCGAACAGACCATGTACATCAATGTAATAACAAAGATTGTTCTTCATTGTGAAATATTCCTGCAAATCCAAGGAGCGCTTTCGGAATGCTGTAATTCGTACGTCTTCCGCCAACAGATTCCATTCTTGTAAATGTGAGGCCAGTAGTTCACTTTGTTGCCTGGTAAGTATTAAATCACGGACCAAATCATTGAGTTCAGGCTGCGTGATGAGATGTTGTTCTTTCTTGGACTCGACTTGAGCTTCATAGCATTCGCCGTCTGATTCCGATTTGTCAGAGTCTGTGTTATCGGTCGGCATTTCAGCTGGAGGACGAGGGATGGGTATATCTGTAGAATGTTCCACAGGACGCATAGCAGAACGAAGATTTGGGTAGACTATAGCCTTTTTCCCTTTTCTGTTGCAACCTGTAATGTGAGACAATAGACATTGTTGACTACTTAAGATAGCATAATTGTATAATACATTATGCAGAGCAGGATATGCTAAAATGTGCTAAAAACACCAAATTTGACGTATATTCAGAAAAATAAAAGATTCAAACCTGTGATGTTCGCTAAGCAGAAATAGCAATCAGTTGAATGGTCCAGCGGCTCTTTCCATACCATTGGGAAACCGAATCCCAGACCAGGACCGGTGCCTTTGAACCATGCAGATAACGAGCTTGTACATCTCACACAGCAGATATAAGGCGCCCAGTGCTTGTCCTGATCACCAACTTTGCATGCGATGTATAATTCTTAAAGCTTTTTCACATGAGAAGTCAACTTCCTTTTATACTGTTTTAACGTTAATGTCCCACAAATATAACAAAAACTGTCTGGCGATTTTTGCACTCTCTAGGCATGGTAACATAACATCAATAAAAACCTGTAAAATAAGAAAATGATAGATCAATTTGCAATTTCACACAATATAGACGTTTTCGGTGAAATATACATAATTTAATAGCTGTTATTCAATAATACTCACTTATTGTACCGATTTATGATAAAATATGGCTGACAATTTTGTTTTAAATGATTAATGAAAGAAATTTTTCATAAAATCAAAGTGGAAACACAGAGCCGGACACCACCATCACAGCATATGCATGACTGAACAAAATGTAAAAGATGCGTTCAGAGAACCAGTGGTTCTCAAAATGATACAATGAAGTAGGGTCATTTTCATAAAATCGGTGGGTGATACAAATAAATGAGTGTTATTTTCGCAATCTACGCATATAATTAGCCATAAAAATGACTATCTCATTTCCGTTTTTTTTCACTGTTGTACAGTGAATTATTAAAGGAAAATATTTGAAATTGCGTTTAATTTATGTTATGTATTGGAAACCATTACAAAAAAAAAAAATTATCATGAATATAATTGCGAGGTATGTTTTTTATGCTTATTCCTATATTAGGAAGTTCCTCTGCTTGATTTTCTGATACAGGTAAAGACTCGAATGTACTCCACATTGCGTATCTAGGTTCGAAGGTCAGGGACGTGCATATGCATGTGTGTTAAATATTTCAATCTGCCATTTTCAGAGTGTTCTTCAAGGAAAGAGACGTTTAATTTGGGTATGATGTTTTCCAGGACAGAAACCATCACAGATATTTATTCTTTAAAGTGACATTCGTACCTTTATCATGCTGGATCTGGACACTTCCCGAACAGTAATTCTAATTTCCCAAATAAGGTGAGGAAATTCTAAATCCACGAACAACCATGGGTTAGATTCTTGCTTTGTGTGAAAAGACTGTGAAATCTCCATCTACTGCTCGTACAGAATTATATTTCTCATTGTTAATGCTGTGAAAATAATAAATGTTCCACATTTTAGATCACTGTTTTTATTTGCTTCTATTCTGAAGATTCATTTATTTTATGTCACCATTCAAAGATATGACGTCACAATAAAGACCCCAAGTTAACACTAACGAATAAATAAATGATTATGCCTATAATTATCTTTATGTGCTCAACCCCAACTTTACATCTTATTTTCTCGCGCATTTCTTTCCTGTTTATTTACTTAAAAGCTTCAATCATAAAGTCTGACATTCGCCTCACCCTCAAATTCTAAGATGCATTTTGCTCTAATTATTACACTTTGATGATTGCATATACAGGGTGCGGCACAAAAATGTACCCGATTTAAAATTGAAACTACAGGATAACCATGCAAGAGAGAATAATAAAATGCATTGTGCAAGCATAAAAACCATATTTTACTGAATATGGTTTGATTTGAGGAGCAAGCCAAAACCCGTTTGCTGTAGAAGTAATTGAGTCATTTGAAACCTGTAACTTGTAAAAAAAAGGGGCTGTTTTGTAAAAACAAATTGAACTTTTGACTGCTCACTGCATTTTATTATTCAATCTTATCTTGCATGATTGTCCTGTAATTTCAATTTGAAATCGGGAACATTTTTGTGGCTACCCTGTACATCTCACCTTCATAGTAATTTTAATTCAAAAACTATAAATTTTTATGAAACTTTGAAAGTCTAAAATATCTCCTCTCATATCTTCACTTATAAAACAAGATAAAAAAGCTTTTTAAAAATTCGTCTCTCCTTTTAAAACACAAAATGATGAAAATCCAAACCTAATTCTTAAAAAAAAGCATGAATGTTATTTAAATATTTTGAATTTGCTTAGACTTACTGAATCGAAGACACGTTTGATGGTTTGCTCAGGAAAACATTACAACTGAATCGTTGGAGATAGTAAACGAGTGACTTCCCTCCGTAATCTGTGATGTCGAAATGTCTGTTTTTGCAGATGTCGTCTAGGGAAGAAAACAATTTCTGAATACAATTTTACAATTGGTTTTAAGAAGTAATCATGTTTTATTTCTCTTCTCTCTCTCTCTCTCTCTCTCTCTCTCTCTCTCTCTCTCTCTCTCTCTCACTCTCTCCATATATAATAATAATAATAATAAACAAAACTTAATTGTTATAAAACAAAAAAGCAATAAAGATAAAACTTAACTAAACCAAAATATTTTCAGCTTAAAACTATTTTCATATTTATTCGATAAAATTTCACTTTATTAACGTAAAGAGACTCGATAACTCTCAAATCTGAAATAATTATCAAACATTAATATTTGGTAATATCTAAAAACAAGTGATGCAGGAATGATTCCAATTTTAACTTTTATCTGGAAAGAAAATGCCGTCGGCCCCCACGAGTAACGAAATTATTACTAATGCAACAACAAACAACAAATAACTCATTTGTGATCTTATTTAGAATTCAAGAGACATAGCAATTTTTTCCATTAAACGTTATAAATTCAAGGCTAATATATACCAAATGAATTTCAGTTACATAATGCCACGACTTCTCTAACTTCATAACCATTAAAAGCTGACTTCCATCATCCCTACAAACCTGCTTCATTTTTTATCTCTTTTGGAGCAGAAGTATAATCGAATTGTCGAATACTTTGTTCCAACTCTTTAGTTCTTGATTTCTCCATTTCGAAGGAGCTCTGCAGACCTTCAACTTCTGAACGAAGCTCAGAAACCAAAGCAATTATATTTCCTGAAAGGAATTTACACTGGTTATACGAAGCAGTATAAAGCATATATAATATATATACACGGTGAACCAAAAGTAGGTGGACAGGAGGTTGAATACGGTTTGTGTTATATTATATTATAACTATGGTGTTCATTATAACTATGGTGTTTGTGTTAATATAAAATATTATAACTAAATTTATTTAAATTTTATTTTGTATATAGTATACAAAAAAATTAAATATGTATTCTCAAAATAAACGTTATCATTTACTGTCCACCTACATTTGGTTCACCCTATATATATATATATATATATATATATATATATATATATATATTATATACTGTATGTATATAGAGGGGCTGACTGAGCGGTTGGGCAATCGGACATGGACCGAGAGCCCGGGTCATTAGGGGGCGCAGCGGCCCCGGCCGCAGTCATCATAAAACAGTGAGTGTTCTCAATTGGGTCAAGTGTCTAATCGAACTGTAATATATATGTACAGTATATATATATATATATATGTTGTATACAAATATGCATGTATATATAGACACAGTATATATATATATATATATATATATATATATATGTAGAGAGAGAGAGAGAGAGAGAGAGAATGTAAGTCGTGAATAACGAAGTTAACCGACGTTAAGTTTGTTCAGTGATGGGATGGGGAAGACCTTTCTGCGTTCACTTAATGTATTAATGTACTGATCTATGGTTTGGATGTAACATAAAGCTGTAAGTCCCCTTTGTTACATGACCCTTGCCATTGAGAAGGATGTAAGCCAACAATAAACATTATTATTGAAATTAAATAAAGTTTTAAGCGATTACATTTTTATTGGGGTTAAATAATAGTGAGACCTTCCTCGGCATCAATGATAGCTTCCATTCTGTTCCACATGGGCATTGCATTGCATGATCTGGCCCTTGTCGATCTACAAAATGTTGGCCCAATGTTCAGCAGTCAAATAAACATACTTCATCAAAATGGGAAAGATGGGCCCTTGTCGATCTACAAAATGTTGGCCCAATGTTCAGCAGTCAAATGAACATACTTCTTCATCAAAAAGGAAAAGATGTTTTGGTTTTTAATTTAAGAGTTGTTTTTGCTGGTCTTCTTGCAAGTGAATTACTCTCATTCTTAAGTCTTCGTTGAATGGGTCTTGTGCTGACTGGAGTTGGGAGCTTTTGCATATGTTGTCAATGGTGATTAGCAATGCTGGGCAACCACACACCAAATGGAGGTTCGCACCCGCACTTCCGCACCGCACTTTAGCCTCTTCCGCACCCGCACTTCCGCACACCTCTAAGTTTTCGCACTTCCGCACAACCGCACCCGCACCCTATTTACATATAGAAAGTTTTATTGCAAGGAAATATATAAGATTCCATTAATATTAATACTTTTATAAACTTTTATTTAATGAGAGGTCAGAAAATTACTAGAATACAATATCATTTATTTTATTTTATACTAATACTATATTACTTTATTCACAGCTACGGTACTCAAATACAAAAGATACAATACAATACAAAAGTAAAAAAGTGTATTTAGCTATGTGTGCGGACCAATCCGCACACCTTCCGCACCCGCACCTCCGCACCTTTTTACCGAGGTGACCGCACACCGCACCTCCGCACAGTGCGAATGTGCGGAGGTGCGGAAGGTGTGCGGAACTTGCCCAGCTCTGGTGATTAGTTAGTTGGTTACCCTTTGTGTTTTTTGTGACTGTATTTTTATTTTTATAAATTGATGTAGTGCCCAACCCGTATATTTATTTATGGTACTGGACACCCTTTTAATTACGTTAATTCACTTCACGGGCACCCTTTAAGTTGGGCGTACCCGGTGATTTTATTTCTAATTATTTCTTATTTTCGTCCAGGATGACTCGGCCTACCCAAACGGATGGCCTTTAAATTGATAGGCTAGGTTCCTTCGGCTTTCCAAAAGCCTACTTTGAACGTTAATTCTCATCAGCTAACAAGAGAGGCCTATTACAAGGTATCTAAAACAATACACGCCCTCTTATAAATTTTATTAAATATTACTCTAAACAGTACATGCATTTAATACTTTATTCTGAAGTAATTTATCCATTTACATTCAATACAATCCAATCTTAACTTCAAAGACAAGGTCACAGTTATATAAATTTTAATCGTTAAATTACGAATTTTCCGTAAAATAAATTCAATTATAATCCAAAGAAAAAAGTTAACAGTTACCTGAATTTAAATGATTTACATAGAGAGGGGCTTTATATTTTAGGGCAACAAACAAATAACGAGAAATGAAGTGGTCCAAATCGCCTGATATTTAAATAAGTATTCTACTTACAAAATTTAGACGTTATTCCCAATAGTTCTGCGCGCGTCCCGCAGATTTATTTTTCAGACCAGAAACCCAAAGAACCGAGAGTCCCACATAATTTTAGATTCATTCACAAAATTATTGAGTCTTCTGACTAATTCTCTTGTATAATCGCTAACAATACATTCTTATGCACAAGTTTCCCGGTGGACTAATAACCTGCACAACCAGTTCTTACTTTCACTTTAGTGACAATTTCGGTTTTAAAGTTTTCTTACACCACTACTTTGACGAATAAATTGAGTCTATTTAACCACAGTTAACTTCAAGGAGGAACGACTACAACTGACTACAATTTTCGAATTTACTTTACAATTTTGAAGGACCCCGCCTTCCAAGGTTCTGAAAGCCTATCAAACCATTTGTTTTTTATAAAGACCGTCCCCCCAGAAGGCTATTACCCATACAAGAGGGAAAGAAAGCGTCTTTACTACGTTTCCCAGGATCCTGGGCCCCCTGATTGGAGCTGGACCTGATTTCCGAGTAGAGCCCCTCCTTCTTCCCAAAATACATTTAAATATAGTCAACAGATTCGAAGTCCCAAGTTTATGACCCCCTTGTGGTTCAACTTTAGCAAGCGTCTTCGAATCTGCCTTACAAAAGTCGCACCATCCCGCGACACGAATCCAAAAATTTTCGACCCAGCGAAAGAGGAACCCAACCATTTGCACATACATCCAAATCCGTTGGATTACCCTTCCCGTTGGGGTCGGGTCTCGGTGATAAACCTCTGTCCCCACGTGGTTTGGCTTTATTACTTCTCGGAGAATCCGAATTAAGATAGAACAAACTTTAAACAATCTGAAACACTTCTGATTTATTCGTTCATGAATGTTTATAAGTCAAACCACACTGCGTTCAGAGATGTACACCACGAAATCTTAAAACTAAAATTCCTGCACTTATTTTACAAAAGATTTCTGCATGCAAACTGCATGGTTACGACAAAATTCAGCGGTAAATTCTATCTTATACCAGTGTGTGCATTAAACATCAATGAATTCGCGATAATAATTTATTAAGTGAAAGCCGGTGGCATATAGTTTGCACAAAGGAAAAACAACAATTGAAACCTAAATTGAAAACAATTCGAACGGAAAAACAGCTCATGAGATTTGGACGTTAGGCCTTATAAGGGAAGAAGGTCAGACAAAATTCGGAAGAGTCCTAAAACGGGAAGGTCGAGTTTTCGAGACAAAATTTGAGAAGTGAGAAGAAAAGAAGCAAAATAAAGGGAAGAAGGGCAAAAAATACGAAGAAATGTGTAAATTTCGGTAAATTCAGAAAGCTGAATGAAGCTGGATTTTGTTTAATGGAATGCGCTGTGCACCAGCTCTGCAATTGCAGAAATGAAGCAAGCCAGACCACGGGCTTAAAATGCATTCTGTGCAATACCTTTAAACACTACGAATGCATAAACTTAGAAAAGATTGGAAAGTGATAAATAGAATAAATAAAATCATAGGCCTTTATTGTTTTCCTGTGCATCAAGCGCATGTAAAACAATAGGAAATTAGTACAAAGGGGAGAAGAAAATGTTGAAATAGAAGAACCAAGTTCAATAGTTTTACTGAGAGAAAACCAGAAAACAACAGAAAACGCCGACACAACCGAAAACGAGATTAAGGACAACACACTACAGGGAGGTGCCAAAGCAGCCTCAGATGAAGAAATACCCCCTGAAAAAGAGAGAGATATCAGACACAAGCCGAAGGCAAAAAGAATCACTGAGTAGGGAAGAAGTGGTGGTGGATCAGAAGGAAATTAAATCACATAAGACTCTAAGGGAATTTAAACGACGGGCCATATGCGAATATTATAAAACAGGCTCTTGCAAATATGGCTCAAACTGCATGTACGATCAACCCCAAAAATGCTTCTATATGATGAAGAATGGAAGATGCAGGTACGGACCAAACTGCAACTTTTTCCACCCTCGTATGTGCAGACAGTCAATTACAGAGAAAAAATGCTTGAACATAGCGTGCCCGTATTTTCACATAAAGGGTACGCAAAGAAGAGAACGGGAAAGAACAGCTCATATCCGAAATAGAAGTAATAACAAGAGTAACGAAACATATTTTTTTAGAGTAAATGAGGATAATAAAAGCACAGCTTGCCTTCTAACAAGAATGCCGCAAATATATGTACCACAACATTACGTACATCACCCTTCTCCAGTATTCAACACCACCCACCAATAATACAACAACCACAGTGGTATCAAGGGGCGCAACCCCGATACTTTCAAATGCAGCGGCCCAACCAATAACACCAAACAGGAACCGACATGGACCAGGAAATGACCATTATTTAGGAAAATCGAACACGAAGATTAGAAACCCGGTAAATGTATTATATATAAATATACAAGGCCTCTACACGGACCAGGTAGACTGAAAATTACAATACTTGCAAAATTTAGCTACGGAAACCAGCATAGATATCATATGCCTAACGGAAACACACTTACATAAATGCGAAAAAAGCTGTGAAAACTGCATCGAGAATACTGAAATAACATTGCTGGACTACAACATATACAGAGCAGATAGAGTGGCTGACGAGGGGGAGGGCGTTGTATCTACGTGAAAAACACATACACATGCCAGGTGAAGGTAAACAAATCAAACAGCACAGTCGAAATTATTATTTTAGAAGTAAAAGAACTGAACCTAACCATTATGGACGTCTACAGACCACCAAACACCACAAAAAGTAATTCTAATTTGTCACTAATGAAGTAGAAAACATGTTAAAATTACTTGAAACTTCAGCAAAAAACATTTTAATTTGCGGAGGTTTTAATTTCGGATTCATAACATGGAAGAAAAATGACGAAGTCATATATGTTGAGAAATTTCATGGCAACATTAAAAAAGATGATAGAACCCAAGCAATAATGCTATTGGATATGATGGAACATTATACCCTTGCTCAGGAAGTATGTGAAGCCACTAGAAAAGAGAAGGTTTTGTATTAAATTTTGACAAATAACAATGAGATAATAATAAGTAAAAAGGTAACACACCCAAATTTCTCCGACCATAACCTTATCGATATACAATTGAAGTTAGCACCCAGAGGTCCGAAAACGCATCCCAGAGAAGCAGAAGGAATATTTGAAGGCTTAAACATACATTCAAAGAAAGTAGATTGGGAAAGTGTAAACAAAGATTTAAAGGAAGTAAATTGGGAATTGCTACTTCACGAGAAGACTCCAGAACAAATACTATGTATAATGGAGACTGAAACCAAACCTATATTACTGAAGTATGTTCCAGAGAGACAAAAAAGGAAACGTAGCAAGCTCGAGAGTAAAATCAAGACACTATTTAGACAACGGAAGCAAACCGTAAAACATCTCCACATATGCAGAACTGATGCAAAGAGACTATTTGAGAGGAAACTAGGCGAAATAGAAATGGACCTAAAGCAAACATTCATACATGAGACAAACGAGAAGGAAAACAAGGTAGCAGAAAACATAAAAAAAATAACCCAAAATACTTCTACACGTTTGCGAAAAGGAAAAAGCAATGTAAAGAAAGTATTGGTCCGTTGATAGACGGGGAGGCCAAACACACAAATGACCCCAAAAAACTGAGCGAACTGCTTAAGAAACAATTTTACTCTGTGTTTAGCACCCCGAAGTCCAAGCTGAAAGTAGAAAACCCAGACACATTTTTTCGACATTGAAAAAACGCAGCCAAAGACAAATTCCGGAAAAACTTATTAATAGACTTAGAGTTCTCGGAAGGAGATGTAATTAAGGCTCTATCACAGATGCGAGACAATTCGGCACTAGGGCAAGACACATGGAGTGCCACGTTTCTGAAAAAATGTAAAAAGAGTATTGGAAACTGCTATACTTACTATGGAGGAAATCACTCGACACAGGACAAATTCCACTTACATTAAAGAGCGCGAACATTGCCCCCTTATTCGAAGGTAGTAACAGAGCAATGCCCAAGAATTATCGGCAGGTAGCTTTCACCTTCCACCTTATAAAGTGCTTTGAACGTATAATTAGAGGCAAAACTACGTACTACCGACAAGAAAAGAACTTATACAACCCAGATCAACATGGTTTCAGGTGGTGGCCAAACTTCCTCAAATCTCCGTGCAGCAGGCTGTCTACGGTTGGCCAGACTGGCAGTCGACGGCCTGTTGCGTGGCACGGTCAGAGTGCCGATCGGCTCCCGGGGCCGGACCTATTCTCAGAGTGCTATTTTTTTCATTTACGGGAAGCAATTGTGCGCTCTCCGGACTACTCTTACTATCCGGCGACATTAAGACTAAGACTAATCCAGGCCCCACTACAACTTACACATGTCACCATACACAAAGACATAGACACAATAGCACCATGAAACACATACAGAAGTATAATATTAACATATTACAGTACAACGTAGATGGCCTCACAAACAAAATCATGCAGCTTAGGGAATTCGTACACAAACAAAACATTCACATAGCACTTATACAAGAAATAAAACTAAAACGCACACACACAACACCCACCATCCCTGACTTCACGGCGATCCGTCAAGATCGTACTGGGGGTCACGGGGGTGGACTCATCACTTACATACGTAAAAGCATTAGCTACACTGATGCCACCCAAAACATTAAAAACACAATCCAAGCAGATAACACGATAGAAATACAGGAAGTTAACATTGAAACCCGCGCAAAACACAACACCACACTCATCAACATTTATATCCCACCAGATAGTTCACCTCAGGTGCCAGCCAATTACAATCCACAGTTACACAATGTGGCCTCTCTCACTAATGTCATCTTAGGAGGAGACTTCAACGCTAAAGACACTAGTTGGTACCTGCACAACCAAAGCAACACCAGAGGTGCCAACATAGCCACACAACTAAACAGCCTCTTCATTCTTAACAATACAGAAGAATATACACATATACCACATCAAGCAGGATACTCAGACTCCTCCCCAGACGTAACGTTCTGTTCCCCCTCACTAGCAACACATATACACTGGAGAACAGAAAAACAACAGTCATCAGACCACCTGCCCATCATCATTACAACACGTTCTACACTCTGCCCGAACAGCCTTAGGCACACTTACAGAAATTACAAGAAAGCTGATTGGGAACAGTTCAAAATACAGACTGAGGAACAATTCACCACATTAAACAGCACAACCATCATAAACATCAGTACAACACTCAAGACATTTAATCAGATCATCAATAATGCAAACAAATACATACCCAAAGGCAACATTAGGAAATACAACCCAAATTACACTAGAGAAATAGCCCACCTCATTAGGCAACGTAACAACCTCAAACATAACACACAAACCCCACACACAGAAGCCATAAAACAGCAGATACAACAGTTCAACACAAAAATAAACAACAAACTCAAAGAAAATCAAACAGAAACATTCAGGGAATTCATAACAACACTAAACCACTCCACAGATACATCCAGGCTATACAAGACTATAAACAGCATTACCCACTCTAACAGCGGCATTCACACTCACACGCGGCTATCTGTCGCAGCCAAAATAATATCCCAACATATACACAACAAGCTAACATTCTAGTTAATCACTACGCCAAGATAAGTCACTTAAACAGAGACAACAACCAGAAACACGCAGACAGACAAACAGCCAGACACAAGAAAACCTACAGACTCGACACAACCATTGCACCCTTCAATACAGACCAGACCACCAACATCATCAAAAACATTAAGAATTCGAAGGCTACGCTACTGAACCAGACAACATATCTAACATACACCTTAAACACTTGGGCCCACAGGGAATACGAGCTCTCACAAATATCAGCACATATTCATACCAACACTGTATTATTCCTGACATATGGAAACAAGGTAAAATTATTACACTACTCAAACCAAACAAAAATCCAACAGAACCAGCTTCCTATAGACCCATTACTTTACTATGCACACCTTCCAAAGTAACAGAAAAACTAATCTTACAAATCACCAACCCACACATACCACTATCGCCTACTCAACATGGAATCAGACCTTACCACTCAACCACGACATTACTCACTAACCTCACTCAGCACATCATGGATGGCATCAACTCCACACGACCAGCTCAACGTACACGATTAGCAACAATAGACATTAGTAAAGCATTTGATGCTATCCCAAGCTTCCCTCTCATAAACAAAATACTCAACACAAACATGCACAATAACACCAAAAGGTGGCTGAGCAACTATCTTTCAGGAAGATACTCACATGTCACATTTAATGGCAAGTCATCCAAAAACAAGCTTTTTCCGAACGGGGTCCCTCAAGGCTCTGTTCTCTCACCAACACTGTTCAACTTATACATGCATGACATTCCAACACCCATAGATAACAAGCTTACCTTATTATCATATGCAGATGACATCACTAATATCTACCCACAACAACATCGACACCGCTTCAAATAACCCACAAACATACACAAACAGTATACAAGACTGGCTCACACACATAGACTCAAAGTAGCGCCCACAAAATCAACCATCACCTTGCTTACAAGCAATACAAAAGAACACCAGATCACTCCACAGCTTACACTAAACAACACCAACATTCCACACACTCACAGGACCAAAATACTTGGGGTCACATACAACACATCATTATCGTTTGCAAACCACATTCAGGACATTAAAAACAAATGTACGTCAAGACTTAACACGTTTAGGGCACTTACAGGCACAAACTTTGGACACCAGCAGGAAACAACATCATTCATATACAAACAATATATTCGCTCAGTTATGGACTATGCTAGCCCATGCTGGGCACCCATTATCTCAAACACACATATAAACACCTTACAGACAATACAAAACAACGCACTTCGTATCATTACAGGATGCACTCAAACACCAATAGAACACCTGCACACAGAAAAAAAATACTGAAAGTTAGGGAACATTTAGACATGAGGGGAACACAATTCATGGCAGCAGCGACAACTAACCCACAACACCCTTGCCATTATATGTACAATCATGCACCGACACCTCGCACCATTAAGGTAACACCAGAGAGACATTATAACCAAATACTCCATTCCATACCACGCCCCACAGACATCACACAGTAGAGAAAACACACACACACACACCTAACCAACAAAGCACTGACACGACTCGGTCCGAATGCGGTCCTAGGTGCGAAGCCGCCACCCATTAACAGGTCAGAGATCAGCCTGAGCAGATTGGATCGAGTTAACTTAGCACGATTCCGATGTGGACATCACCCCAACTTACAGACATATAAACACAGACTAGACAACTCCACAGAAGACACCTGCCAGTTGTGCCAGGATACACCACAGTACAACATAGAACACAACACAACATCACTAGTGCGCTGAACCTCTGGTCCACTCCGGAGAGGGCGATCGGTTACCTGCCTGCCGCCGGCTTGCTCGATCAGGGTGGGCTGATCGGCTAAACAACAACATCACCAAATCCCGAAAATGAGGCGGGATGCTGTAGAGGGGTCAACCGCAGGTTGATCCTGAACCGTCGTTCGAACTCACATGAAATTGTTGTTGTTGTTGTTGTTTTTGTCATATTCTTATTACCGAATATTGATTTCACTTCCCTTTTTCACTCTTTTATTTAAGTTTTGTGCATTGCTCATCTGCTGTGTAAATTTTGTTAATTTTTCCATTCATTCAAATTGTTTAACCTATTTATTTCTCAGTTAGTAGATATTATTAAAGTTCTTAAAAAATATGAAGAATCTGCCATCAAAAATTTATAATTCGTTGACAAATCATTTTTAGTTCTTCTCATATTTCATAATGATCTTAAAAGGGTTGTAAATCCCATATTTAGTATATAAATAATTTTTTATATTTCAGTATAAAGTTAGCATATAAAATGTCCTCTATTTAGTATTTGAAATTAATTCATACTTATATTTAATCTGATATATTTCATTTCCCATATTTTAAATCTCACAAGGATCTATTCTTGTGCCATTACTATTTCCAATCCAATTGGAGGAACTCAAATAAACATATAAAACATCCTTCAGAAATCATTCATAAAAAATGTCTGCGAACTCTCTCAAATAATGATAACAAACAAAGTCACTCTTCCCCAATGCTTAAAGAGATAAATATCTTAAAACAAAATTACTTATACAAATTTAGTGTTGCTGACAATATGTTCAAAGTTATCAATAAAAGTCAACATACATCACCCATTCAAAGAGCAATTACTAACTACCAAATTCAACATCTTTTTAAAACTAGACTCCTTAGAGATTTTATACACAACTCAAACTATACAATTGAAACTGCAGGAAATGCACTTTCTTTCAAAGGAGCAGATGTATGGAATGCAATTCCCATAAATATCAGACAATTTTCATCACTAAATTTATTTCGCAAATGTGTGTATTATTAAATGTTTAGTTTCCTTTTCATAAAACTATAATTAAATAATAATATTTGGCAACGATATGCTTTGTCAGCCATCTCGATGTAGTGGACGCCAACTCAGACATTAAAATTTTCATTCTTAAACATTTATTTCTCTGACAACTACTTTCGCTTCACTTCCAAATTATTTTATTATAACTTACAACTGTGTTATAATTTTATTAAGAATTGTCTTACTTCTTTATATTCATCCTTATTGTATTATATTGTGGTAATGTCAATCTACTTCAATGACTGTAATTACTTATCGTTAATTATAAATTAATAATTAATTATTCCTGTAAAAGTTATAGAACTTAAATTCGTTCAGTTTCTATCATTGTACAGTATTTATCTCACTACTATTTCCAATGTCGTAACTCCCTATACCAATCATCATACTGTAAAGTGATTAAATTGTGTAAATTCTTGTAAATATTTTACTCAGTTTTTATTAATAATATTGTATTCAAATAACTGTATAATGAATTCATTGTAAATAACATTAACAAACGACAACAACAAAAATAATAGACATTGTGGCGTTATTAAAAAATTGTAAAATTAAAAGTTTAATTATTTTACTTGAAGAATGTTCCTAGCTCCCAAAACTGCTCATCATTTCATTTATCCTTTGTAATATAACGTTCATCCATTTCATTGTTAAAACTGAAATCATTCGTGCGATTGCCACCATTCGCGAACGTGTTTCTTATCCTTCCTTAATTTTTATTTGAACTTTTGCGTCACTTTTGAATTCTCTTAAGATTTATCGCAATTGTTGCTTCGAGTCTGAACTGTATTTTCCATTGCCTTCATAATTAAATCTAAGAGCGAAAGAACACTCACCTAACAATTATGAATGTTTCTGAGTTTCCTCTTTGGTAATTTTATTGCTTAATAATTGCTTAACCATAACTCGGACAACATCGTCTAGGACCCGACGTCTTCAGGACCAAACGTATCAAGTCACAGAAAGTAAAGACAACGGGTTAACTGATGCTGACATTTACTAAAATACAGAAAATATCAAATTACTTTCATAAATATTTCATTTATTTATACTGGTCGTTCAGAGTTATTTTGGTACTTTCCTGTTATTCCGGAGACCAAACTTTTTGCCAGTTGCCAGACTTCAATTTTGACAGAATATTTTCGTTAAAACTAACGAAAATATCACGACCCTACCAACTAACTAGGTTAATTGAATGCCGGTTAGGTAAACTGTACGCCCTTGAAAATTGGTTAGGTTAAGTCGTTCTACTTTCGTTAGTTTTAACGAAAATATTCTGTCAAAATTGAAGTCTAGCAACTGGTAAAAAGTCTGGGTCCGGGATAAGAGGAAAGTACCGTTATTTTTTAAAACTTTTAAGAAAGAAACTTCTTCCCATTTTCAGTAAAACTGCGTTTTACCTAAACACATCGAAGAATAAAATGAAAATTTAGGAATTATTGGTGGTGGGACCTTCAAAAAGACAAAACTTTTAACCACCAAACCAAATTTTCAAATCTTTGAGAAAATGTTGGCACTTTTCCAAAATCCGGACCGTTCGTTATATCTAGAAAGTTGCATTATTATTATGTGGTTTTGCGTGCTCAGTTCAAAAAAGTTATTCTTTTTTGGAGAAATAAAAACTAAAAAATTTACAGCAATTTTTATGTAAAATATTAGGTCGATATATGTAAATAATGGTAATAAAAATTGCTGTAACTTTTTTATTTTTCATTTCTCCAAACAAAGAATAACTTTTTTGAGCTCAGCACGGAAAACCACATAATAATAATAATAATAATAATAATAATAATAATAATGTAACTTTCTAGTTATAAAGAACTGTCCGGATTTTGGAAAAGATTCAAAATGTTTTCGAATGAAAAATTTCACAACCAAAGTACGATGTTTGGAATTGCATTGGCGAACACGTCGGAACATAAAATGCAACACGATAATATTTTTCGATTCGAACCAACGCATTTTTTAAGATAAAACGAAAAGTAAAATACACCTAACCGGGCATTAAGTATGCCTAACTCAAACACAATTAATATATATATATATATATATATATATATATATATACTAGGGGCACTCAATATATTTTGCCCCACCATTTTTTCTTAGCTAAATAATAGGCCATGGGGCTGAAATGTATTTTGGGCAGTAAGTTTGAAATTTTCTGCGCTTCACATAACCGGATTTTTCCAGTTTGAACCTCCCTTCCTTGTATAAAACCGCTTTTAAACGCCCTTGTATAAAACCGATGGTTAACACAGTTTCGAAAATGGCGTCTGACAGTGATGTGCGTCGTAAACAGAGAGCTGTTATCGAGTTCTTAACCACAGAGAAGGAAACAGTTGGAAATATTCACAAACGTCCACAAAATTACGGAGATGCTGTTGTTGATCGAAGCACAGTTGGACGCTAGTCTAAACGTGTGAGATCATCGGAGAGAGGGAGAGCCAGCCTCGATGATGAACCACACAGCGGTCGCCCGGCATCGACTGTGACATCTCACACTGTGCAACGGACGTGCTAACAGCATTATTCGATCAAATCGGCGCGTCACATACAAGGAGCTATTACTGGAGCTAGGAATCAGTGAAGGAAGTGTGAATACGATAATACAGCAACTGGGATACTCAAAAGTGTGTTCACGGTTTGTCCCTCGCCAACTGACTGAAGATCACAAAGTTCAAAGAAAAGAAATTGCTTCTGAGTTGTTGGTTCGACACGAGACAGACGGGGATGACTTCCTCTCACGAATTGTGACTGGGGATGAGACTTGGGTACACTATTTTCAACCTGAAACAAAACGCCAATCCATGGAGTGGCATCACGCAGACTCCCCACGCAAGAAAAAGTTCAAAATGACTCCCTCTGCAGGAAAGGTTATGGCCACCATCTTCTGGGACATGAAAGGGGTAATTCTGGTCGACATTATGAAGAAAGGACAAACAATCAACTCAGAGGCATATATTGACACCCTACAGAAACCCCAGAGACGTATAAAGTGAGTTCGACCGGAGAGAAAACTGGAAGACGTCCTTCTTTTTCACGATAACGCAAGACCACACAACAGTTTGAAAACAAGAAAGGCCTTCACAAAAATGCGCTTGACTGTGTTACCCCACCCTCCATACAGCCCGGATCTGGCACCTTCAGACTTCCATTTGTTTGGGCCAATGAAATGGTGGAAGAAAGTTTCAGAGTGACGATGAGGTTGTTGAGGAGGTTAAGAGGTAGCTCCAGCGGAACCCAGCGGACTTTTACCAGCAAGGAATAAAGGCCTTTGTTTCGAGGTGGAGGAAAGCCGTAGAAAAGGATGGAGACTATGTGGTAAAATAAAAACTTGTAAAAATGTTATGTAATTACTTGTGTACAAAATTTCTGGAACTTACAAGGAAACGTGGAAAGAAAAAAAAAGGTGGGGCAAAATATATTGAGTGGCCCTCGTATATATGTAATACGCCTCTCCCTGGGTTCGGACAAAGTCAGGATGTCACAGATTACTCGAAAGAGGGTATTACTTAAGGACTCCTGGATGCAGAAATAGTTCGAAGTTCGTATTCCCACAATCGCGAAGTACTGTGTAAGCTCGTGATTTTCTTTTTTCCAGTTATTAAAGTCCAAAGAGTAGAAAATAAACACAACGGCTTATACGATTTTTAATTTGAATTTCGGCGAGATAAAGTTTAATCATTTATAGTGAATCAAATATTTCTTTTACACAGAACAGAGAGTTAATAATAATAATAATAAAAGTTTCATAAATATAATATTAGTTACTTCTTCATTGTAAGATATTAAATAATCCAGAGACCCCTCTAAGACACCTTTGTCCATTTAGAGTCTCCAAGCTTGTATAAGTCAATTGCTAAGCTACTGCCTTTTTCCCTACAGTCAGACTCCAATTGAAAACCCATTAATCTTCCAATTCCAAAAGCAATTCCCAAACGAGGTGGCATACACCTCTCCACCCCGGAGACCGGTTTCCTTCGAATCTGCTTTAAGGGCGCTGGTCCACTTCTTATATAGCCAAAGGAACGGACCCTGCCTACGCCACCACGCAAGCGGTTGACGTCACCTGAGAACGTTGGAGAACCGAACGTCTCACAATCCATTGTGTTTCCCAAGTGAAATCAAAGAAACCGTCTGCGTCACTCACTGATGTGTGAATTCAGCTCGGAAAGAAATGAGTCATACACTAGCATGGGAATGATTAAATGAATGAAATTACATAAAAATAATTGTCATCAGGACGCGGCTTTACTTCAATTAACAATTAAATTATAACATGTATAACATATATATATATCAACGTAAAGAACGACGCTTGTATAGGAGAATATTCCGCGCAAGATGAGAGAGAGAGAACGAAACAAATGAAAAAATGAGGTAACCACCCGGGAATCGAACCCGGGATCTTCCGATTGCCGGTCAGATATGATAACCATTACACCACGGGCCTCACTCAATCAAATGCCGTAATTCTTCTACATACGCGCAGAAACCATGCGGGAGGTGCCCCCTTGGGGCATTGGTTTCTGCGCGTATGTAGAAGAATTACGGCATTTGATTGAGTGAGGCCCGTGGTGTAATGGTTATCATATCTGACCAGCAATCGGAGGATCCCGGTTCGATTCCCGGGCGGTTACCTCATTTTTTCATTTGTTTCGTTCTCTCTCTCTCATCTTGCGCGGAATATTCGCCTATACAAGCGTCGTTCTTTACGTTAATCATACTGCGTGCTTGCAGTTAGAATGTATATATATACAGTATATATATATATATATATATATATATATATATATATATATATATATATATATATATATACACAACTCTGGAGCAGAAAAATAGAATAATACTCTCTCAAATGAATTTATGACTTTGATAATACCTTTAAGTTATACGCCTTTATGAGCAATAGTGAGTATCTGTGACGTCATTATGATTTAAAAGCACCTCTGTGTGCTAGTTTTGAAAAAAAAATAAAATATAGCAAACACTTTATTAAATAGTGAAAAGTTAATGCATAGCGACATACCAAAATATTAGAATATGTTGTCAGGTGTTGCAAAACAATAAAATGTCTGGCAATATACTAGTATATTGCTATTTGTAGTTATAACTTCTAGAAGGTTCTACTTTAGCCTTCGCAAAGATAACTTCATATGATTGAAAGGAGGTGACAGAGGTGTCTTTTTAACGTAATAACGTCACAGATACTCGATGTTGCTCATAAAGGTGCATAACTTAAAGGTACTATCAAGGTCAAGAGCTCATTTGAGACATTACAGTACTCTATTTTTTTGGTGCGGAGTTGTATAATATGCTGTCCGAAGAAGGTCCCTATTTTTATTTGCCCGTTTGGATGATATTTTATCATTGGGGTTTCTTCTTCAGAATGGTTATAGATTGGATTTTTTATTCCGCATATACCTACTGTATATGCACGTACCTATACAATTCTAATTTTCCATTACTTAATAACTAATAAATATTACATATTAAAATCGTTCTTTCACCATTTCATACTTAAAGCAAAAACGTTTCCTAATTAAGGTCCAGAGTTTTCAAGATGCCTGGACATTCTGCGTTTGAAAGAGTGGAGGTAATAGACGGGGTGGAAAAGATGGATTGAGGAAGGTTGTTCCCGACTTTTATGGTTGAGTAGATGAAAAATTAAAAATATCGATTAATCCTTGCATTAGAGAATTGCACAGAAAAGGCTTGAGAAGGTGTAAAAAATCTGGTACTGCGTGCTGCAGTTAGAGAATTCAGAAGAGCAGTGTCCGTTATAATAGCGATATTAAAGTGAGTGAGGAAACATTGTGGCGAAGGGAGAGAGATTGAAGACAGTCAGTATGAGGAGGGAAATTGATGAGACGAAAAGCCTTTAATTCCACCCGGTCAAAGTGAGCTGTGAGGGTTGAGCCACCCACACATGAGAAGCGTACTTCATATAGGGGCGAACAAGACCCATCTACAGAGACAGCAACTGAATGGCGTTGAAGAAACTGCGGAAGCGGTACAGCACACCTAACCTCTTAGAAGCTGTTTTAGAAAGAGATTATATGTGATCTTTCCAGGAAAGACCACGCACCAAATATATTAGAGAAGAAGAAGGATTGAGTTGCATATTTTTGAAGACAAGGGGATGGTCGTTTGGAAGATTGTGACGAGTAGACACATGAAGAAACTGGGATTTTAAGGCAATGAAAGCCATAAAGTTTTCTCTGTCTCAATCAGAGATAGTAGAAAGATCAGAGGTCAGGCGTACCATACCCGTCTCTTATGAAGCATGTTGTGACTGTTGAGAAGAACGCTTTGTGCAGCGGATGGAGAAGTGAAGTGTGGAATCCTAAGTATGGGAGTGGATAGGACATGAAGTGTGTCTTAACAGATCATTAATAAATAAAAGGAAAAGAGTGGGTGACAGGAGAGAGCCCTGAGGAATACCACCATTAACAGCTTCAAGAGAATAACAGTGGCCCTCTACAACCACAGCTATTGATCAGCCAGAAATGAAATCAGAGATGAAGCCACAGATACTGTAGAAGGACAGAAACAGAAGGAGGATAATTTCGAAATTAAGGATTTGTGCCAGACTCTATTTAAAGCTTTTGATATGTTAGCGCAATAGCAATGGTTTCACTGAAATTCTGAAAGGAGGACGACCAACAGCAGGTGAGATATGCAAGGGTATGGAAAAACTATATAGGGCTATTCGTTGATTGCCTGATACCCTCATCCGTTGGAAATTTCCAGCAGATTACAGTGGAGATTTAACAGCAAAAGCCCTACGTTTTTTCGTTAGAGAGTTATGTATGTGTAGGTCTTCAAAGGACCTCTATGTTTAATTGCCTTCGGTATTTGCGCTGCCTAATGGTAAAGAAAGGAATTGCCTTACCTTATTATTTCGTTGAGCCTCGCTTCTGTTCGTAGGACGCGACGATGTTTTTCGATTTAGGGCCGCGGTACGATGGAGTTACACAACGAGTTGCTTTGATGGAATTAATATAAGCAGTCATTACACTTAAATACCTGAAGGAATAGGCCTATCCTTTTTATAGTTATTAGGTTTTATATTATGAGGATTTCACTCAGAACTTATAGGAAGATAAAGTACATCTTCCTTGCTTAAAGCATCGTGTAACATAAGCAAGCTCCGAGCGAGCCGCTATAATATAATCTTCGTCTTTTATTATTTGCTGATTTTTCAAAGTTCGTTGACTCTTCTCTCGAAGTAATTTTCACGAGTCAGCAATGGAAAATGTTGAACACGAAATAATAAATTTGGTTTTCTTGTTGTCAAGCAGGTTCAATGCCAACATCTGGGGTTCTATGTATGTATGTATGGCAATTATTTTCATTCCCACTAGGCTATGTCGCCAATCCCGAGGCAATTTTGTAGATATTTAATTCGATTAATTAATAATTTATATTTAATTATGAAATAAAGGTACCACATACGATAGCAAATTGTAAACATGTATAGTTTTTCCACATATTGGGGGGCCCGAAGGAAAAATTTGTATGTCAAGACCTATTTAAATATAAAAGTTCAAGAGGCCAACTTCTCAAGTTTAGTTAAAATTATGTCAATCAGTTTGACTCCCCTTAGGTACAGGAAATTTATGGAATTAAAGTAAAGTTCTTAAGGATTTTAACTTTGCTCAATTTATGTAAGGTTTATAAGTCACAAGTCTTAATTTTTTCTTGTAAAAGTTTCCTTGCTTTCAAAGCAGTCTTTCTTTGAGCCCTGTCTGGTTTATTCCGAGTTACATCAGGTCCATTGAGAGATTCCTCCCCAATAGTGTCCTGATCCATCCTTTGGGGTAATGGTTCTAACTTAGCCCCACACTCCAAAGGATATAGTAATGTGATATCTCTGGTGGTTTCACCAGTTGCTGTTTTCAGTTTTACAACCCTGGTAATTTCGTCTTCACCAGTTTTGAGTTCTAAGACTTTTCCCATTGACCAATGATGTCTTGGAGTCTTGTCGTGTATCAACACAATGTCCCCAATTTTGACTGAATCATTCCAATTTTGTTTTGTTAATTGTTTATGTCTTTCTCTAAGACTTATTACGTATTCTTCTCTCCATTTTGTTATAAACTGAGTTTTGATCTGTGTCAAATGTTGGTATTTTGTGTTGATTTCTTTGTCCTATTACCTAATCTGGATCCTCTGTACGGCTATGTTCATATTCTGGTAACATGTTTACTGTTTCTCCCTTAATTAGGTGGTTTGGTGTGAGAGGTTCTGGCTCATTAATACCATCTCCCACATAAGTTAATGGTCTGTTGTTGATAACGTTTTCAATTTCAGACAGAATAGTCATGAGTTCAAAAAGTTGTAGATGTTTGGTCCCAATAGTCTTTTTAAGGCAGTTCTTTACAGTCTGTATGTTTCTTTCCCAAATGGAACCATACCATGGTGTATTAACAGGAATGTACTTCCAGGTTATATTGTGTTTGATTAAATGAGTTTGTACTGTTTCACTGTCACAAATCTGATGAATAATTCTTTCACCAGATTTGAAGTATGTGGCATTGTCTGACCATATAGATTTGGGTGCAGAATTGTGTGCACAAAATCGTCTGAAAGCAGCAATAAAAGCTTCTGCTGTCAGATCTTCTACTATGTCTAGACATATGGCACGTGTGGCAGCAGAGGTGAAGAGTACAATGTACACTTTGTATTCCTTTGAGTCCATTTTATCTCCAAAACTCACATTCACCGCTCCAGTGTAGTCAATACCCGTGGTTTCAAATGGCTGAGTAAATGTTACTCGTTCCACAGGTAGGTCTGGAGGGCTTGGGGTCTTAAAGGGTTGTGAATGGATACGTTTACAAGGAATGCATGTGTTTAAAATTTTCTTTGTTTCGGTTCTACCCTTTGGTAGCCAGTAAGTTTTTCTCATCTCTGTCAGGGTTTGTGGGACCCCCATGTGGTGTATTTTGTTGTGGGTATCCCTGATGATGAAATTTATGAAGTGATTCTTCCTCGGAAGAAGAATTGGGTGCTTAGAGTTATAAGTCAAAGTTGACTTGTTAAGCATTCCTTTACACCTTATCAGACCCTCTGTATCCAGGTACAGATTTAGATCCATGACAAGTGAAGGAATTCCTTCGTTTAATGTGTTACTGGACCTAAGATACTTCAACTCCTTGTCAAATTCTGAAGCTTGTATCTCTTTGAGCCAGTATTTTCTTGCAGTTTGTTAAGTTAGAAAAGGCCTTCTGAGGACACTGTTTAAGAAGGTAGCTATTGACAAACTTGCAGCAATAGACTGTAATTCTCAAGAGTTTGTTGAGGTCTGAATAATGTTTATAGTCAAAAATAGGTTTGTCCTCAGTGATCTTTTCAGTTGTTGAAGAGTTGAGTGTGAGGTTAACTACTTTGGCTGGCCAAAGATCCTCACATGTTAGCCATTCAGGCCCTTCATACCAAATTTTGTTTGCTTTCAACAGTTTGTAAGAGAGCCCTCTTGTCAAAAAGTCTGCAGGATTCTGTTTTGTTTGTATGTACCTAAATTTGATACCAAGGGATGTGCTTGCAGTTTTTATTTCTGTTAGTCTGTTCTTCACAAATATGTTTTTGCAAGAAGTTATAGCTGTGTTGGTCACCCATGTTAGACAAATTTGACTGTCTGTCCATAAGTAAATGTCTGTTATGCCAACTTCTTTATACACTTGTGAGAGAAAGTCTGCTGTTTTGACTCCCAATGAGACAGCCAATAATTCAAGTTGTGGTACAGTTTTCTTTTGGTTTAAGGGTGCCACTTTTGCCTTTGAATAAACCAAGTTACTTTCATTTTCATTTGTTAAATAGGCACAACACCCGTAAGCTTGTGTACTGACATCTGTAAAAATGTGTAGTGTTTGAGGTTTCAATCTGTAACCAGCACATCTTGATACGTAGCTGTTTTGAACTTTGCTTAAGTCTGTGGCCAATTTTTTCCAATGAAGTTGGTCTTCCACTGAAAGTGGTTCATCCCAATCAATTTTCTTTTTTCATAAGTCTTGCAAAAGGATTTTGGATCTTATGGTTGCTGGTAAATGTAATCCAATGGGGTCAAAAAATTTTGGATGATTCTGAAAGCACTTGTCTTTTTGTATTGGCATTTGGATTTAAGTTATAACTCTTTGTGCAAAGAGTGTCATTTTGTTCAGAATTCTGTTTTAAAAACGAAAGCACTCCAAGTGTTTTTGTGTAATTGTTTGGTTCAATGTTCCCATTGTTGTCTTTTGTTATTTGTTCATTTAATTTAGGAGAATTAGAAACCCACTCTCTCAGTCCAAAATTTCCTTACTTCATTATGGGTTGTGACATTTTGTAAATTTCAAGCAATTCCTCTTAAGTTACAGTGGAACCAATGACGTTATCCACATAAAAATTTTGTTTTAAAAACTGAACTGTTAAGTCCTCTTGAAATAAGTTTAGGTGGTTTTTAATTGTTAAAGCAAGAATACATGGAGAACAATTTGCTCCAAAAATAATTACTTTAAATCTGTAGGTTCTGAAACCTTTGTTAAAGTCACGTGGATCATTAAACCACAAAAACCTGAGATGATTTTTATCATACTCAAGCTTCAAATTTATACAGAGGAATGCTTTTTCTATGTCACTCTGTACCGCATAATTGTCTAAACGGAAGCAAATGAGAATTTTTACAAGATCTGAGACAAGATTTGGGCCTTCCATGAGACAATCACTTAAACTAACAGAATTTGTATCCTTTAAACTACAGTTGTATACTACTCTCAGTTTAGTTGTGGATGAGTCTTCTCTGTAAACTCCCCTGTGTGTTAAATAATGACAACCTCGTTTTTAAAGGGTTCATCAGTAACCTCTTCAATGAAGCCCCTTTCCATTTGTTCTTTGAATATGTTGTTGTATTGTTCTAAAAGATTGTCATTTTTAAGTTTTCTGTAATTTTTATGCAGATGTGCCTTAGCTACTTTCAAATTGTCCATTATTTCTGGACAAGGTGTTTTCCAAGACAGCTCCACATAGTATTGATTGTCTCTGTGTTGTAATGTATCCTTAAACTGTTCTGTCATCAATTGGTCTTCATGTGTAATTGTACTGTCCTTTATGCCAACTGATTCTAATTTTCACTCAAATGATGTGGGATTACGACAGTGTTTTTGCTGTTCGAGTTTGTCACATAGTCAGAAATTTGTGAATGTGGTGATTTTGTTTTGTGTGAATTTTGTTCGTGTTCTGTGTTTTCTGTGTCAGTAGTAAGATTGTATTTAGTTTTGTCACCCAAAGGTGCAATACCTGTGGGAGTTTGTATGGCTATTCCATCTCCAATTTTAATGATGCCTCAATAGACCAGATGAAGATAGTCAGCCCCCATGAGCATATGTATATCATCAACTACATCTGCATTAAGGGTTTTACCAGCTGGCGTGTATTTGTTTTGAAGTTGCAGCAAAGTTTGTTTTAACCCAGCTATTTGTAATTTTTCTTGTTCTACTTTGTCCACGACAACAACCTTAAGGGTTTCAAATATTCCATCAAGAGTTAAAGTTACATTTGCAGTTTTAAAACTGGCTTGTACTGGGTTTTTAGTAATAAATGATGAAATAGAGAGATCTTCATTTCCTCGTTGCTTCTGAAATCCTAATTTTTCTGTCAGTTGTTTGGTTACAAATGTTTGTTGTGAGCAGGTATCTAAGAGACACCTAACCTGCACTATTTGTCCCTTTTTGTTTTGGATTTCCAAGGTTGTGGTTGGTAAAAGAATTCTTGAATGAAATAGAGAGATCTTCATTTCCTCGTTGCTTCTGAAATCCTAATTTTTCTGTCAGTTGTTTGGTTACAAATGTTTGTTGTGAGCAGGTATCTAAGAGACACCTAACCTGCACTATTTGTCCCTTTTTGTTTTGGATTTCCAAGGTTGTGGTTGGTAAAAGAATTCTTGAATTGTGGTTAATGCTAGATGAACTGATATGCCCATTCATAGCATTTTGAGTTTGTTTCTGTTTGTTTTGGTTTGATTTGGGTGTTTGTTCATAATGTTTGTAAGTTTTTTCAATGTCTGTGTGTATATTACATATGGGGGTAACATGGTCAAAACTATTGCAAAACTTACAATTGTATTTCAAGTTTAATTTGCAGTCTAACTTATGGTGCCCTGATCCAGTGCACTTTTTGCATAAGTTTAGTTGTTCACAACGTTTTGACCTTGCTGTAAAGTCTGTGTATTTGGGACAATTTGTAGAACTATGTTCACTGCTAAAACAGAATTTGCATGGTATGGGGTTATACTCAAAAGTAGTTACATTAAAGTTTTGTAGAATAGGGGTCTTTGAGTCTTTTTCTGTCACTTTATTTTCTGCAAATTGAGTTTTGCGGTGGTTTTTTAATGTAACTAGTAAGTGTTGAAATCTTTTGTTAGGTTTTTGGTTTTCTGCATTGTTGGTTTTTTCTTGTGTTGTGTTAAATTTTGGGAGTGTGTAACTTGATTTGTAAAGTGCAAGTGCAGTTGAGAAATCTTCTCTTAGCTTATTAAGGCTAGGATATATATCAGTTGTTCTCTGATGAAATATCTCTGACTTTAGAAGGGAGTTTTTCAAAAACAACAGCTTGAATGATCCAAACTGTTTCTGTAATGTTTAAATTATTGTTTGTAAGTTGTCCCATTTGACATTCAAACTCACAGTAAAAGTCAAAGAGGTCACCATAGTTGTCTTTTGGGGTTCGCATGTTCATTACTTTAAGAGCCAAATCATGTATAATTTCATCCTTATTCATGTAATTTCTGTTAAGTAATTCTATTGCCACAGAATAAGAAGTACCTATGGCTGGCAGTGATTCCACTAATCTTAAGGCAGGGCCTTTCAGATAGTTCACTAAATAATTAAATTTATCAAAATGTAATGTAGTTTTTATTACCTATAAAGCTATGAAATTTTTCAATAAAAGATTGAAATTTGGCTCTGTCACCCTCAAAAGTGGGTACTTCAAGTGTAGGCAATTTTGATCTCAGTTCATTGCCCTCAGCCACGTTGGGAGAGCTAAGTGAAGCATTTCGGATAGCTTCTAAGAAGCTTTCATTTGTGTCTTGTTTTTTGTACTCATCAAGTTAGTTTTGAATTTCAGAAATATAGGAATTAACTTTTGTAATGTAATTTTCATTGAAAAGTAGGAGAGTAGAATACTCATCATCTGTTAGTTTAATTGTGTCATCAATTTCTGTAATTATGTCCTCATCTAGTGTGAGAATTTCTTGTTTGTAACGAGTAATAGAATTTAATGTTGTTTCAAGATCATATCGTGTAGGTTCTTTCTGTTTGTAATCATTTTACAGTTTGTGATGACACCTTTACGTGCTGATTTTTTTCTCATTAATTTTTTCTAGTTTTGAGATGGTGCCATAGCTCGAAGGTCTGTGGTTTTGTTTTCTTGGTCTGGGTTTTTTACCCTTTTGTCCAAGTCTTCCATAATTGTTGTTAGTGTTAAAGTTCTGAGTTTAATTTTATGATGTTGAGCGACTTAAATTACTGAATAAGTTTTTTATATAACATGCGCCACAGGTTGAATTAAAAATTTACAGTTTTTAGTTAGGATAGGCCTTGAGTGTAAAGAGTAAGGCGTACTTTGAGAGGTAGGCCTATTATGTAAGGTAAAGTAAGGTGGGCCTACTAAATAGGCTTATGTTGTGTGCCTACTAACTAGGCTTAGGTTGCAATTTGTCCTATTTGTTATAGGACCTAAAATGAGTTAAGCCTGTTAAATGAACAAGGCTTTGTTTACGGTTAGTGTAAAGGTAAAGTTTGTGTTAGTGTAAAGGTAAAGGGATCGGTTCCCCAGTTACACGGGCCACCATATGAAAAAACTATATAGGGCTATGGGTTGATTGCCTGATACCCTCATCCGTTGGAAATTTCCAGCAGATTACAGTGGAGATTTAACAGCAAAAGCCTATGTTTTTTTCGTTAGAGAGTTATGTATGTGTATTGTGTAGGTCTTCAAAGGACCTCTATGTTTAATTGCCCTCGGTATTTGTACTGCCTAATGGTAAAGAAAGGAATTGACTTACCTTATTATTTCGTTGAGCCTCGCTTCTGTTCGTAGGACGCGACGATGTTTCTCGATGTAGGGCCGCGGTACGATGGAGTTACACAACGAGTTGCTTTGATGTAATTAATATAAGCAGTCACTACACTTAAATACCTGAAGGAATAGGCCTATCCTTTTTATAGTTATTAGGTTTTATATTATGAGGATTTTCACTAGTGATGCACCGATACCTCAATTTTTCCGATACCGATTAATCGGTCGATACCAATTTGCCGATACCGATTAATCGGCATCAATTTAGAAAAATTATAAGTATAACCCAATGTAATGTATATTAATTAATGTTATATTATTTATTATTTACTTTTATTTACTATAATAAAAACTTATTACTTAATTAGCGATGTGAGCTTGTTTTTTGTTTTTTAATAAAAGTTTTTAATTGATACTCCAAAATATTATTCACTGAGAATATTCGAGAATTTTATTTTTTCTTAGTTTTAAGAGAGTTTTAGATTGTTTTACAGCTTTTTATAGAATTCTAGAATATTTCAGAACCTTATGGAACATTCTAGAATGTCTTAGAATATTCTAGACGATTTCAGAACATTCTGGAATACTCCGGATTTGGGAGAAAATAGTACCTATATAAAAGGATGGCAAATTATTTCCTTGGTTAGATGTGGTTGTGTCTAGCAAAAGCAAGTATCTACATGTGATTGTTATATTGTCTGTTGAGCTTTTATGGTAGGCCAGGTAGTTCTTTTTGAAGTTTTTTTTTTTGGACATTTTGGATAATAATTTGAATAACAAATTGAAAGTGTTATTAAATTGGTTTTCTTAAGCTTAGCATTATTTATAACTGCTTGATCAGCTTGAATCATTCAAAATCATTTAAAATTTGTTTTTAAATTTATACATTTAAGATTGAATATTAGTACTGTTTTTCTAATATTATTTGGTTATTTACAACAAAAATATAATTGGTTATTTACAACAAAAATATAGTACCCTATTTTATAACATTATAGCAAATAGAGCAAGCATCTACACATGATTTTCTTGTTCCTTAAGGGAACAGGGAAACCTTGATAAGGTAGGGGAAATTTACGTTAGGTATAATAAAAAGTCCATACATAGCCTACATACATACAAATCCATGCATACATACTGGTATAGATACTAAAATACATACTATTGCAGTTACTTAAATAATTACTAATATAGTTACTAAAATACATACTGATATAGTTACTAAAATATATTTTGATATACCGTAGTTACTAAAATATCGTACATACTGATATAGCTGTGTGAGTTAGCGATATGTGTTATATGGAATTGGCAATCTAGTTCTTATAATGGCAGTTGTGATTGTGGTATGATATAATTGGGTGTTTTCCGGTTTGTCTTTTATATTTCAATATACATATCGCTACGGTTTTACCTGTAACTGTATAACGGGAACCATAACAATAGCTAATAAACGTTCTGATATATAGTTACTAAAATACAGTACTAATATAAATTAGTTAGTTTATTTATTTCTTCACTCATCCTATCATTCACTTCTGACTTAGAATTTCTCCATTTTGACAGGAACTGAAGTTAAGTTGTATCAGAATAGTTGAAAAACCCCTCAAATATTCTATAAAAGAAAATTATCAAAAATTCTTTGTTCAGAGAATATTCTCCTTAAGATTATTCCCGAGAATTTTACAACACTAATATGAGCTATGTCTAAATCTTCCAAAACCAGCCCAATTTGGGATTTTTTTGTCATCTGTTCAGAAGATAATAGCAAAGCAACGTGTAAAGTATGTGGTGCGCTTATATCCAGAGGAGGAAAGGAAACACATAAAATGACTACATCAAACCTCAGAAGCCATCTTAAGTCTCAGCACAAAGCTCTTTTTAACAAACTTGAAGCTCTCAACAAGCAACAGCATCCAGTAAAAAAAGCATCACTAACACGTCAAAGCATACTCATGTCCACTTTTTTGTCAAAGAAAGTTACTGACTCTCCAAGTGACGAATCATCAAATAAAGATAGAAAAACTGAGATAGTTTCGTTGGAAAAACCAGGCCCCTCCAATAGGAAATCATTAGAAGAAACTACATCAGAATTTGAACATGTAGAACCAGAAGTACATGAACTACAATCATCAGACAGCAAGTTAACAAGTCAAGATAAAACTCTGTTACAACCATCATTGGAGAATCTACTGGAAAAGAAAAAGAAATGGGCAATCAATGATAATAGAGCTAGAGTTATTACTTTGAAGATTGGAGAAATGATCTGCTACGATCTGCAACCCTACTCAATTGTAGAAGACATTGGCTTTAAAAATTTGATAAGCCATCTTGAGCCTAGATACACTATACCATCGAGAAAGCATTTTGCAGAAAGTGTCATCCCCTTCATTTACCAAAAATTGGAAACTACTCTACGTACCAAGCTTGATAATGCGTCATATGTCAGCCTTATTACAGATGGATGGACGGCTAGTCATAGTCTGCATTCGTTTTATAGCTTAACAGCCCACTGGATAAATGAGGAGTTTGGACCTGAGCAAGCTGTTCTACAAATGTCCCATTTTGAAGGCTCACATACTGGAGTTAAAATAGCAAAGTTTTTAACAGACTCCCTCAAAAAATGGAACATCAATAAGGAAAAGATACAGATAATCGTAACTGATAATGTGGCAAATATGAAAGTTGCTATTAGAGAGAGTGGCCTAGAAGACTCCTCATTTTGTTGTGTTATACATACACTTCAATTATGCATACAAGATAAAGTTAAAGAACAAAGAAGCGTAAAGGACATGCTTGCGGTTGTACGAAATTTGGCAACTCATTTCCATCACTCTAGTTCAGCACGAGATGCTTTAAAGGAAATACAAAATTAAATTAAATTACCGCAGCATGCTATCATCCAAGACGTATCAACTAGGTGGAATAGCACCTATTATATGCTAGCACGCATTGTTGAGCAAAAGAAAGCAATAATCCTATATTGTATAGGGAAAAAGCATACTTGCTTAACGGATGACCAATGGGAGCTTGCCGAAACACTTGTCATGGTTCTCAAACAGTTTGAAGTAGCGACCAAAGAGATGAGCTTTGCAGATGCATTAATTTCTCAAGTCATTCCTTTTATTGTATCAATGGAAAAATATCTGGATTTTGCTGTGACAAATGTCAAAGGTATTCAAACCATTCTTGAGGAAGTCAGAGGTAGTTTTAAAGAAAGATTTAACAAGTATAAAGAAGAATCTAAACTAATCCTAGCAACAGTACTCGATCCACGGTTCAAAATGAAATATTTTGTTCATCAGAAGACAAGGAGACAGCCATAACAGAACTATATAATGCTTCAGACAAATTTGCAAAACCAAAAACTGATGGTAAGTCAAATAATATTTATATTTTATTCTTATTTTCCCAGATTACAATTTTATTTTCATAATTTTTTTTAAAATTGATTCTAGGGTTTAGGATATTAACTTTTTAACTCAGTCAGTAGTTATTTTCATTAGCCAAAATACCTATTCATTGTTATTTAAAATAAATAGATCTAATGTTCCATCAAAATTAGTTCATCTATTTCCTTATTTTTTAAATTACAAAATAAATTGGTGCACTAAAGTGATTTATTCTTATTGGCAAAGTTGATTTTTTTCAGATTTAAAGTAAAATCTCAAAAAAAAAAAAATCATTAGGTTTTATGTCATACAGTTACCAGTGTTGTATGAACTTTAATAGCTATACTTAAATTACAGAATACAGCACAAGTTTAACTGACTCAGAGTTTTCAGACTCTGGTCCTACTGCTTCTGGATCAGATGCTGAGTCAACAACCTCAGGTTCACCCTTAAAAAAGCTAAGAATGCAAGATGATATATATAAATTTTTTGAAGAAGGGGAAAGCAACTTGGAACAGTCAAAAAGGGTTACAAAAAAGTCGAAATCAATCCACAAACAACTTATTAAAGACAAAAAGATAAAAGGGTTAGCAACATTTTTTTTTTAGGTGACTTTATATTTAAATTATTTATGTAACGTAACACTGCATGATTGTATGTATTTTCTATTTATTTCAGGAAAGAAGAAGTTGGTTTCTACCTATCACTTCCTGCAATAGCAAAGAAAGAATGTCCATTTTATTGGTGGAACAATTATGATATGAGCAAACATGGAAAGAAATCAACAGAAAATGAACAACAGCTAACTACACTCTGCAAAATGGTCAAAAAATATCTGTGCGCTCCTCCCTCTTCAGTTTATAGTGAAAGATTGTTCAGCACAGGAGGAAATATCTACGAATCCAAGAGAAACAAATTAACGCCCGAACATGGGGAACAATTGGCATTAATTCATTGTAACATGAAATTTTTAAAATAAAAATAAAAAATTTTCCTACACTTCAAGCAGCTGTAAGGAACATATTGAATAAATAAATAAACCATTTTTAAAAAGTTAATTTTTAGTTATTTTAAGGAAAATATTTTTATATGAAGATAGCTACCATAGCTAGCTACTTTGAAGAATTTGATTGTTTTTTACCAGGATGTGTGTTTTCAATAAAGCTTCATTTCGGTGTTGTCTTAATCATTTATGTTTGGTTAATGAAGTTTATTTCGGTTGAAATAAGGTAGTTTTTTGCTAAAATTTTGTCTTCTATACATGCGACTCAGTGTAAAATGATTCTGATGTTCCTAACTGCTGGATTTAAAAAAAGAGAGACAAAAGGTTAAAGTTTTGTGATTTAGTGGTAAAAACTAGAAACAATTTTAATTATAGTTTTAAGAATGTCGCATCAGCAAAAAAATCATTTCCCATTTGGTGACCCAATTCGCCCCAGTCGACGCTACCTATGCCAAGCTTGCCGATACCGATTAATCGGCCGATATTAAGAAAATAATCGGCATGCCAGGTGCCGATACCGATTAATCGGTGCACACCTAGTGTATATAGCAAGATAATTACATGAGATCAGATTACCGACTGGTCAGTTATTTGACCGATGCATATGACGCACAAATTTTTTTGATTGATGCAAGTGCATCTGTTGCATCGGTCTGTATCCGGCCCTGCAGGGAAGTACTCTACTCCATGGGGGACGTTAGGCAGAAGACGAGGAATGCTGGAACTCCCGTTTCTCTTGTCACTCTCCTCTTTAGCTGATATTTTACCGCGTCTTATGTACCCTCTGAACACTCCAGTATGCTCACAAACACACACTCCTCCCTTTGTTCGTCACTTCACATACATGCATTTTTCATACTACACAATCTTTTCAAAATTAAAAAAATTGGCATCGTGAGCATTAGAGACGTGAGTTCGTTTCTCTCTTTCTTACACAGTATTTTGCGAGCACTCGCCCTTGACCCCTCCTTCCCAAATGAAAAAAATATGAAGTATCTAAATTGTACAGAAAAATATTGAAAAATATTGTAAATTGTGTCACTGTTATGCTGTTTTATCCTGATATCTAAAGATTTTCCCGTTTGACCTATACAGGGTTATTCATAAATGTGTTTTATAAATCGCAGGGTGTATTCTTGAGGCAAAAGAAAAGACCATATAAACATAGGTCGAGAAACCCGTACGTTTCGAGGTATAGCACGCGACAGAAAAATGGAACTCCTGAAGATTTTTTATCGGCCCGTATCTGCTACTGCAGCGACTGACTGGAGATTCGTATAGGCGTTTCCTTGAGCAAACTTTGCCAGTGCTACTTGAAGATGTGCCTACCAGAACTCGACGACTAATGTGGTTCATGCATGATGGTGCACCAGCTCATTTCGCCCGTTTAACGAGGTAATATCTCGATGCTGTGTTTCCTGACAGATGGATAGGGCGCGGTGGTCCTATTCTGTGGCCACCTCGGTCACCAGATTTAAATCCTCTTGTTTACTTGTGAGGGGGGTCATTTAAAAAGCCTCGTTTATGTTACAGAAGTCCGACCACGTGATGAATTGTGGCAACGAGTTCGAGACAATTGCGAAACAATCCGCAATACTCCAGGAATTTTTGAGTGTGTCAGACAATCACTGGTGCAACTTGCTGAGGCATGCATTCAAGAAGTAGGAAAGAATTTTGAACATTTACTTTAATGAAGCAAATATATATCACACTGTGTATTTGGATAAAATGTAAAAAATCTTTCGGAGTTTCATTTTTTGTCGCGTGTTATAGCTCGAAACCTACGGGTTTCTCGACATATGTTTATATGGTCTTTCTTTATTTTTGTCTCAAGAATACACCCTGCGATTTGTGAAACACATTTATGAATCACCCTGTATAAATTAAGCTACATTGTGCATATCCGATCGAATGCACACAACCATCATTATCCGGGCTATTCTATATAGGTCAAACGGGAAAAACATTAGATACGAGCGTAAAACAGCAAAAATTTGCGTGTAGAGTAGAAAATAAATCTAATGCATTGTTTAACCATATGTATAGATGTAATCATAGTATTAAGTGGAAGAGTTCTAAAGTTTTCGTTAAAAAAAAACAGATACAATTGAGGGGAATATTCTAGACTGTGCATTCATCCATTTTAAAAATAATTTCAATAACAGTTCGGGAATGTATAAAATTGACAATATCTTGTTAAAATATCTTTTCCCTTCTATCAGTGCTTGTTACCCATGTGCTAATTTCTTTTCAGTTTTTCGTTTTCATGTAGAGAGCGTATAGTTTGGTCAGCTCCCCTTTTCCCTCCATTCCCTGACGAGGTGTACTGTTATATACACGAAATGCCTTGGAATAAATTTTTGTTTTTCCTTGTGAGTTTGCCTCATTTATCCCATATATATATATATACTATACCGTTCTTCAGACTGATTACACTGTTCAACAAAGATTTCTCCCTTTGATAAGTGTGGGTGATTCTTAAGTTCTTTTTTACGCTGATTACGAAACTGAAAATAAATGTTTCTTATCACCCACAGTTTTTGCTGGATTTGCAATTTAAAATCCTTTAAGATCGAGAAAGCATTCCTCAATTTGCATCATAATACGAGATTTATTGTTAGTCATTTATTTTGTATAAACTCTCTATATTATGCATATTATTATTTATACTTACATGTTTAATATAATATGCATAATTGCTACTTCTGTTTAACGAAGAATAGTGGACATTCCTCAAAATCCAAACATGCGATTCAATATCCTAATTTACTCTCAGCCATACGACCTCTTTCACATTGTGACGATTTGCCCATACCAAAACCACCAAAGACATGGACTTTGGATGATGATGAACCTGATGATGAATCTCTTAATGAACTTTTGGGTAGACAAGATGACATGGATACACAATTTCAACCACTTTCATCGGATGAACCTCATTTAATTTCGAGGTCAGAATTAAATGATCTTGTCAGAGAGTTGAATCTATCTAAAAATCAGGCTGAGTTCTTAGGGTCTAGATCAGGGGTCCCCAACCTTTTTGTGCCGAAGAGCACATTCAAGACTACCGGTAGTGCGGCGGGCACCATTTACTTTTTCAAGGCAAATTTATAGTTGGACTTAATAATGAACATAATACACAAAAAACATTTAATTCCTATGTAAAATAATGAACATAATACACAAAACCCCCCCATTTAATTCCTATGTAAAATAATGACCATAATACACCAAAAAAACAAGGATGGGCTAACTAAGAATCTTAGAAAAATGATCAAAACGATAACTTAATTTATTTATAAAGAAATAATTATTTTCAAATAAATGAGCATCTGTTTCTGTAATTAACTACTAAAATTTAATAATGTTAAGTATGTTACATATTTTAAATATTTAGTAACTAAATATTTAAAATATGTAACATACTTAACATTTTATTAAAAATTTAAATAAAAACTTATCAATCGTAGTCAGTCAGTGGCGGGCACACGCAAAAGGGTCGGCGGTGCTCGCGGGCACAGGGTTGGGGACCCCTGGTCTAGATTAAAAGGTTGGAATCTCTTAAAAAAGACTAAAAATATCATCATTTCGTAAGCGTCAGAAACACTTCACATCGTTTTTCTCTATGGAAGGTGTTTTAGTGTATTGTATTTAAGTGAACATTCTCATGGAGGCACTTGATCGAGAGCAAAATTCTAAGGAATGGAGGCTTTTTGTCGATTCATCAAAGTTGCACATAACGTTCATATGAAGGAATCATATGAAAATATGCAGTTACTTTTTAAACATATTGACTATGATAAACACTCCTGGCATATCTGTGGTGATCTGAAAGTTATTGCACTTCTCCTCGGCTTACAGTTAGGATACACAAAGTTCTCTTGTTTCGTCTGTGAGTGGGACAGCTGAACTAAGGGAGTCATTATACAAAGAAAGAGTGGTCACTTCGAAAATTTGGTTCCAGGACAGAAAAATGTTGACCATCAACCCCAAGTAGATCTAGCAAAAGTTTTCTTACCACCCCTCCATATCAAACTTGGTTTGATGAAAAGTTTTGTTAAAGCCACGAATAAAGACGGACCTGGATTTTTATATCTAAATCAGAAGTTGCCTAGAATAAGCGAAGCGAAAATCAAAGAAGGCATATTTGTGCGCCCACAGATCAGAGAAGTGATGAAAGACACTGCTTTTGACGTGTCTTTGAATGAGGTTGAAAGAACAGCATGGAAAGCGTTTAAAGAAGTGACTACGAATTTCCTTGTCAGCGTCAAATTAGAAAATTATGTTTCCCTGGTGGAGCACATGCTTAGTGCTTACCAAGCCAGAGGGTGTAACATGTCTTTGAAAATACATTTCCTGCACTCACACCTGGACTTCTCATCAAACCTGTGCGCTGTCAGCGATGAGCATGGTGAAAGATTTCATTAAGATATATCAGCCATGAAAAAGCGGCACCAAGGAAGATATAGCTCCAGTATGTTGGCCGAATACTTTTCGGCACTAAGAAGAGAAGCCCTTTTACTAGTTATAAACAAAAATAAGCTGCAAAAACATTTTAGGTAAAGTACTCTTCTTTTTTGTACGATTAAATATACCAAAAAAGTAAGAAAATCTGTTAATTTTCACTTGCATTTTCCTCGAAATTCCTGGGTGATAAAAACATTCTGCTTTGAAATCCGTAATTAGCGTAAAATAGTTCATTGGAATCACATAAAATCATTCGAAGGAGGAAAGAAAATTTCTATTTTGTTGTTCATGTTACTAATTCTTGCTGGAAGCTTCATATTTACTCAACAAAGACTATATGAACTTTTTCCATGAACCATAAAAAGAAAATAGTTATCTACACAAAGGCTTAGTGTATACTGTACAATGTAGATGTAGGACTGAAAATATTTCTGAATAGGAAAACACCAAATCTGAAATAATATGTTTATAAACTGAGTCATGGAAAATATGTAGAAGTGGGGTTTGGCATTATAATGATGGGATATGTAGGGACAGTCATTTTAAAGGAGAAAAATGTGACGTGATTTTGTTCATAATATTTTAAGAGAACTGGCAAGAAATATAAAAGACTTAAAATAAACTGTAAAATACATTGAAAAATAGGGACCCTTCGTCTCACTTGATGCGTCATTGTAATGCAAAAGCATGGTTTTATATTATTTACATGCATAAAAAATCATTTAATGAAGTAACTTTAGAACACAACTAATATGGTAATATTTCTGGTGATGATTCTGCAAATGTATGACTGTTAGATACGATATGTTATTATATCACCTTTCCCTACAGTTCATGTCGGGAAAGTGGACATTGTGTATTTATACAGGGAAGGAAAAATTATTTTACCTGATGGCACATTTGTTGGTGAAGCTGATGATTTCAAAGCATCTATTTCGTTTTCTGTTGAGACACGAAAAACCTTAATGTTAAAGATTGTATTTGAGAGGCTTCACCTTCTACTAACATCACTTTGAAATATACCACGTTTTAAATCATTTCACGTGAAATCAATTACTCTCATTACTATGTATACAGTTGGTGATGATAACTTTAAATGTTGTAAGGTATACTTACCCATTTCAATCACTCTTGAACTTAAAGAACAAATGAGGTTGTCTGTCTTTGGTTCGAATCTTTGTTCTTTTGAGATTTTATTTTGAGATGCGGTCAAAAGCAAATCTAGTTTAGAATGCGCATCTGTCATCTTGTTAGACATAATTTCTAGCAACGATTTTGAATTAACTGGAATACAACATCAGTATTTCATACAACACAAATGTAAAATAAATAAATGTTTTGTGATTTAATTGAAAAATTGGTTTCTTATTTATGTCTTTACATTCGAGAAACAGGGCTTCACAACCTTTATCATGTGTGACCCCAAAAATCATGTTCACACAATCACGACCCCAAACACTGATCGAAGTTAGACAAACTCCACCAAAGTTAATATATATATATATATATATATATATATATATACACATACTTTATAAGCACAGCGTTTAGTATACGCTGAAAGGGCCCAGATTTCAGCTGTTATATGCAACTACATTCATGATTGATAAATGTGTTGTCGAACGACCGTAGGAAGAGAATTGAAAATAAAATTATCAGATCGGTTCGCCACCCCAAATATGATCTTTGCGACTCCAAGGTTGGGAAGCTCCGTTCTCGACTAAACACTCTAAATCTCAAACGTGTTTCAGTCACAATGAAATTAAACAGTTCAAAGTTGATCTGAGTTTTAAAAATAAATTAGTGTAATTGAATGTAATTAGTTTTATCCATTAAAAGTAAAATTTCTTATCATAACAGCAGCAGCAAGTGATACTAACTACACTAACTATTATGTATACAATTACCTGTCATTGAGTTCTCAATGCTTTCGATAGCTGTGATGACAAACAGCAAAAAAACCGCCACAAAAATCACTTGAAATGAAATTGTAAAATTGTAACGTTGCATATTAAAGCTTTAAATAACTATCATTAAAAGTTTATCATTTATAATTAGAGGAAACACTTTACAATTAAGGACACAAATGGCAAACTTAAATATGAGAACTTCACAATTTTTTTCTTTTATGAAGTGAAGCAAATGAAAATATAAACTCGCAAGTTAGAAGAGCCTCTTTTCTCTCTTTATATTGCCTTTATATTCCCCTTCAAACCCCATCCCTTGTTTCCGGACTCGAATTCTCCTCTGACGTATGCTTGAGAGCAGATCAACCAATAATCAGTTAAGAGGAAAGTCAAGGATAAAACCTTTGCTCTTGACCATAAAAATGGGAAGCTAAGCATTTCAGATCACGTATTTACTTTTGGTTTTGGTTCTTTTAAACCTTTAAAATGACGCAGAGATTTGATGTTTCAAATCTACACGAATAATATTATAAATGTATGTACTTGATTATCCTTAAAAGGAGAAAACATTTGTTCTGAGTAAATTTTGGAGATATTTATGACTGAATCTTCGGTAAACGTCAATTAATAGATGTAATCCTTACATATTTAATTTATAAATAAAATTTTTGCCTCATTTACTGTATTTGGGTAAAACATATATTACGGGCTTAGTTCTTAAACTGTAAACAGAATTGACTGTAAAAGACACAAAGGTAAAGGAGTAATCTTTTGTTCAATAGTAGTAAAATTAAGATGACTACTAAAAAAATACACTGTAATTTCTTATCCTTTATACCCTTCTTCAGATTTAAATAGGAGGCCAAACTAAGATAATTGTCAAGTACAAACTTGAATTCATCTTGCTGTAAAATCGAGGGGGAATCATCGCTGTGTGTGTGTGTGTGTGTGTGTGTGTGTGTGTGTGTGTGTGTGTGTGTGTGTGTGTGATTGCTTAGTTTCGAGCTTTTGTTTGTTGAATGCGTCATTGAAATTCTTTTAATTTTATTTGAAACAAATTATAAAATATTGTATGAGATTGAATCTGTTATCATTTTCAAATGAAATGCGTGTCCGTTTATTTTTCATTCATAATAGTTAAAGCACAAATTGATGTCACAATAAATCATTAGATAGGAAAATGTGTGAGAAAAATTAAAGTTAAAATTTCGCTTGCTTTCAATATTTTGTTTTCGCTTTTTAAAACAGTTATGATAATTTTCCCGTATGCTTGCAAGTGATACTAATAAATATAACACGTATGTCTATTCGTATAATGGAAACTTGTAAGTGTTTTCTCAAAATACAAGTAATGCATATTTTAGAACATATGAAAATGTATGAAGTGTTATGAACTTACGTGAAAAACGTTCCATCTCTCCCAAACTGTTTCACCAGAAAAATATTTTAGTCCGCCGTGGGCCAGAAGGGTTGATCGGTACCGCTCGGGGGAACCAAACGTCCCTCATACCAATGATGAAGAATGCTAGGTAGAAGATAAAAATGCTTGCTAGACATTTCAAAAGAGTAGCTTTATTGTTTTATCAGCATTTTTAGTTTGCGCCGAATATTGAAATATTGGGCGCCTATGGTTGTTGAAGATTTACACTAAAACGCTGCCACATACAAATGGTCAGCAAGCATATTTGGAAATTACAGGTTATAAGCTTTCAAAAAGCATTGTTTCATCTGGTTCGCCTTAGTGCTACCGATTGGCCAAAATCTGGGGTCTGACTCACGGAATATTTGGTTCGTGTTTCATTAAAACACTTTTTATTAAAGTTTGCGACGATGATGACACGTTCAAACTACCTCCTGGACCTTCTGTCTACGCAGTATAAACTTCGCAAATAAATTGAGGGATTCAGTAGCATCCTCAAAGGATAAACAGAAAGGATCACTATGATACAAGGTCTTTATTCCCATTGGAAGAGTATATTACTTAAAATTAAAGCCCGAAGTATTATGTTGAATTTCAGTTACTGTTAAAATTTGATATTAAAATATTTCTGATCACGAAATCCAAGCCAAAACCAATCAAAGCCCAAAAACTAATACTAATTACGATCCAACTACATTCTTCTGCTATCATGAATTTTAATGCATCCTCAGTGTTGCCATAATGCTGTACCGCATTTCCATAAAAAACAGCGTTACTAAAATTGTAGGAACGGAATATTAGCAACAGCAAATTGTCTGGCATTCGCTCAGCAAAAATTCAGCTTCAAATTTACCAACTCCCTCTGCTTATTATTTCAAGGAAATATTTCATCACGAAGAGGTCAAGAGGCATAAGTAAGCATTAAGGTGGTCTCACACTTAATATTTGTTTGGAGAAGTCTCGTATATTTATTTGCTTTCTTGTCTAATCTTTCCCTCATAACCCTCATAACCTGCCATATACAGATTAAAGATTTGGCTTAGTAATCTGTGAAGTGGGTTTTTGAATGCAGTAGGATGGGCGCAAAATGGACGAGTGCAAGAATGTTGCAATGCAATTGAAAATACTGAACATTGTTGCAAGATGTTGCAAATGGGTTATGCAATGAAGAGGGAGGGGGAATGTTGCAAGAGCAACAAGGGGTTATGCAATTTGGAGGCGGAGTTATCCCCCAAGAGAAAGAGAGGAGAAGGAGAGAGGAAGAGAGGTGTTCACCCAGCAGGAACCAAGCGCATATTAAGACTTCAGCCGAGCGCCCACTGTCATATTAGGTGTAAATCCGCCAGTTGGATTAGAAGGCGTAATGGCTTGTACAGGTTGAGTTGCCAGATTGCGCTATTTATTTAATTAAAGCTATATTATTGACAGTTGGCTGAGAAATCCGTCAGTTGACTTAGAAGGCGTAAATGGCTTGTTCAGGTGTACAGGTTGAGTTGCCAGATAGCGCTATTTATTTAACTAAAGCATATATTCTTGACAGTTGGTTTAGAAATCCGTCAGTCGGTTTAGAAGGCGTAACCAGCCATTTGGTATAATTAAATATCGTTTACAACCAAAAGAATTAAATAAAACACCATTATATCATTCTGTTTATTTAGACGAAATATTGGATCCAGAAATATAGAAAAAATGTAAAATCATACGATGGAATGATAAAAAAAAAAAAAAAATAATAATAGTATAAGAAATATGAACGAAGAATATGTATATAATAAAAAATAAAAAAATATAACCATCAATATAACAGTACAGGAGAAATATATATATATACACAATTATATTAAATAATTAAATATATTGAAAATAAATACACACACTTTATCTTCTACTGCACAAAATCGAAAAAATAAAAAATAAGAAATACGAAACGTTTAGCCATCAATATTGCAGTTCAGGAGAAATATATAACACAATTATGTTAAATAATAAATAAAGTGGAAATAAATACATTCACTTTGTTCTGCTGCGCAAAACACTAAACTCACACGTAATCGAGTCTACAATCACATCATTATTGCTTTGCATTACGCAGCAAACGCGGCTTAATATTATTTCACCGCTCAAATTATCGGGAGACCTGTACTCTATATAAATGGCCTTCATATCGGTCAGTACTATTTTTGTGCCCACTTTACAATCGGTTGGCAAGTTACCTTTAAATACGGCTAGAATACAATCAAAAGCACGCAAAAAGAGTTCATCGTTAGCCACAACATCTTTATTAAATACAAGTTTATAAACACTCCTTTCCAATCGAGGGTTTATTTCTACCGACCTGAGCTTTTCAGTCGTGAACTCTTCTTCACACTGCATAGCGGCAGTTGAAATAATCTTCTAAGTCGTTCCGACAGCTGCTCATTATATAAAGAAATAGTTTTTCAGGGTGAACGGTGTAGGTGAGCTCAGCCCTGTACCGCTCAAGTGCTTTGTACCAAAGTTCACGATATTTCAGAGTCTAAACTTTTTAAATAAGCATCCAGCTCTAGACCATTCTTACCTTGCTCAGTCCTACACTCGGTAAACCCATCGAGCAGAGCGATGTATGCGTATTCAAGAACCGTATCAAAATAAAGCATATCCGTAACAGTGCCTCTAATATAGGCTTCAGCTTGCGGAATCAGACGATTTCAAACATTCTGTCGAGGATGAAACGGTTTCGCGTAGGGACAAAAGCATTATTATCAGAAGCATTCTTCCACATCAGCCCAATATCAATGCATGGCCGATCGTTATTTATACACAACGTACAAACAACGGCATATGAGGGGGTGTCACTAATCTGCTCTCTTCTTGTACCTACACCTGCAGGAATTCTATAACGATGCTCACTCCACTTCTCAACTATCACGAAGATTCTATTCATCTCCTCAACACTTAAATAAACAACATTCCGTTTGTTTGTTTGTCTACAAGTCGTTTCCAGTACATAGTTAATGGCACCGGATTTAAGCCTGAACAGGCGCAACGACTTCGTCACGGACACATCGTACACGGCGTTGGGAATGCTGCTCAAAGGAAGTTCCATCGTATTCGAGGAGCGCACGTCCAGTCGGGTCAAGCTCTGAGATGACTATGAGCCACATGCAACGGATCGGCTTGACGGGAGGAGTGAGTCACACCATAAGCTAATGAAACGTGTACGGCGCTGTTCCAACATTAATAATTGTATCCCATTATATTGGGTAGGTGTTTTGAGAAATTTTCCGGTACATGAAGTAATACCGGTTTTAATGTTTTATCACTCCCACTCCCCAGAATACGCACCAGACATTTTTGCATAGGGGGATTTTCACGAACTAAACATTTTATTCACACTCCGGGGCACTATTTGAGAGAAACATATGCCCATATTTTTCCTTTTTGTTTAACAATCGATATTCCTCTCTAAAGTCTGCTAAAAACTCACGCAGACCATTAGCCACAACCTCACTACAAAATCGTCATGATATATATTAATATAGTGGTAAAAATACTTAAGATTCTCCATGATGACAAAATTTACATTCTCAGTCGCAGGGTACGAGTACTCGGTATGATGCAACATGATATAATATTGCTTGTCACAACACTCATCAACAAGACTCACTATCCATATCCGTTGCTTCTCTTCTGCACGTGTTGTTTCTTCTACTTCACGGTATATGTAAGCTTTTACAATAAAGTGTAGTCCTACAGCATAGTTCAATACATCACTAGTACTACGAAATCCTACAATGCTCTCGCCAGAATGGCCGTAGAGTATTTGTACCTCTTGCTCCTTCGCACGATTCAATGTAGCCTTAAAAGTATCAAAGGAGGGTGGAATAGAGAGTTTTTCAGTATCTACCACATCTTGGCACTGTGCCGAATACCACTTCATAAACGTCGAACACGCAATATTAAAGGCAGCCAATGTCTGAGATCCAGGGCTTACTACGATCAACTGAGCACGCAGGGAAGAGATATGCCCAGGTAGTAGCAGGAGTCACGTGATCAATCTTACAGTGGGCGGAGCTTAGGACTTTCTCCTGTGCACACGCTGGGCGGAGCTTAGAATTTTTTCCTGTGTACACACACACACACACACACACAAAGGAGAAAGTGAAACGCTAATTGAAACATGAATTATTTAATAAACGAAATATTCAAGGTGTATATATATTTACAAATACGTGTAATAAATATTAACAATAGACATATCAAAGACATATCAAAGACATATCATAGACATATCATAGGTACCAGGTACATGGTTATGTTTCATATAGGTGTTACGGCACACCTTTTTACCCTTAAGTTCCTTCACGCCCCCCAGCTTCTGCGCCCGAAATTTGTGGGTACCTACAGTTAATTGGGGGCTGCCAGTCGCCCTCATCATCATCCAAGCACACTAGATCCTTCAACGAATCAAAGTTAACGGCCGCCGAATGGCCTGGTTGAGCGTGATACCCTTAACCTTCACGATATATTTCATATCCTCCGCCACCCTCACCAGTACCCCATAAGTTTTTGGCCCTGTTGAGATAGGCTGACCATATTTCCTTGAGACAAAAACGGGACATTGGGATGGCAAAAAAGGGACGGGGTTATGTAATATTCTGTATTCATGAAAAAGTAAGTACATAAACCAGGACAAAATTGACATTTTTATTAAAACGACGGGACGGCCAGGAAATATAAAACAAACGGTACTGTCCCGTTCAAAACGGTACGTATGGTCAGCCTATGTTGAGACAAAAGAGTCGGCGTATGCGGTGTCTCCATACTCATCCTTGATCTCATCAGTCAATTCACCGAGGAATTCACCAATAGGAGGCATGTATTCACCCTCCCTCTCTGTGAATATCACACTATCTGTATCGGCGTACAAAACCCTCCGCCCAAGAGAATGCAATAGGCCCCAAAGTTTGATGCGTGCTTAGGCTGTTGTGAAACTGGCTACAGGTATGTTTGTAACCCGTGAGGTATCTGTGGCCAATTCGGTATTGTTGTACTTTATTATGTAAGTATTACCTACGTTCACGATCTCCATGACCTCTTTATCGGGAGCGTTGGCATAATCCCAGACTTTACTATAACTTTATGCCAAATGAACGTTCCCTTTGCCAGTATTCTGTGCAAATTTTCCCCAAAGACTGCTTAGACACAACTTTGTGCTAAAGCGCTTGTCTGGGTTCTTTACAATTTGGGAACGGTCAAGCTGTATACCTTCACGGTCACGGTAACGTTGAATATAGGCTGATTTTTCATCTTCGGTATCACCTCCTCGCGGATACCCTGATGCTTCGACCTTATCTTTCAAAAAAGCGTTTATATATGGCGTGAAAAAGTTGGGTAGCTTCTGAAACCTCCACACCTCATGTATCTTCATTATTCTATACCCATGGCGAACGGCTAGGGCCAGCTCTGGGCTTGTATATACACCTCTGATCTTACGCTGGTGGGTTATATGGCCACAATCACCATTGCTCTCTTCTGCGCACTTCACGCACTGGGGAAACATGAGCTTGTGATCTATAACGACGGGTAAGATCGGCATCCATAAATCGCGAGGGGAGAGCACGTCTACGAAAGAGAGTCCAAAGTAGCGCTCATTCAAGTTAGCTGAAAACTCCTCGATGGTTGGTATGGTGGGACCCACCATTTTTTCAGGTGCACCTACGGGGTACGGATTGTTCTTCATCAAGTAGGGGTATAAAGAACAGAAGTTGTAGTAGTGGAGTTTCACACCCTCCGTAGGCGGAAAGTATAGCTTGAAGGGATTTGTACGCCCTACGAACAAGCTATCACCGCATTTGAAAGGATCTAGCACCATCGGACGTTTGATCGTGTTTATTTCTTCACGGTACTGTCCATCTGTCTCCATCCGTGCTTCATACTCATGCTCCCACAAGACTTTGTGAGTGAATTGGGAACGTATAAGTTGTTCGCGGGTGCGGGTCCACGCAAGACAGTCGGCAGGAGATCTACTGTGGATATCTCCTACGCACGCTCCACTATCGTAGGCAACCAAATGTTTTTGACCCGTGTATTTAGTACAGTAAACATACGGGCCAAGACTAATGCTATAAAGCCGCAACCACGATCGGCGTTTATATGCCGTCTATAAATAGCCTGAGAATTGAAGTTAAGGGTATAAAGTGTGGCACTATGACCCGCACACGGATTACATGGTCAATATTTACCGTGAAGTTGTCCATATTGAAGGCTATACTACGATGAGAGGCCTGCATTATACGGCCTAATATATACTCTATATCTTCAGCTGCCAAACGTCTGAACGGTATTACTACCAAAAATCATCTACATCCCCGTCATCTGACCTGAATCCGAAGGACAGCCTCGTCCTGACCACGTTCGTCGCGGTTCTGAAGGGTAAACTCTACAATACGTTCAACCATGCGCCGTAATCCGTGTTGAATATCATTGCTATACATGGACCTAGGATCAACCCTGACTATATACTGATTTCTAGTCAAGGCTGGGGTGGGGGTTGAGGTGCACACCAACTCGAATGTTATGCCACCCTCAACAGAACGAGAAGCTGCTGTGGAGGATGTACCCGGAATTGAATAAGGGGTATATTTGAGGAAGGTACTATTGTGGGGGTTGTGTCGTAAGACGTAGAAGGTTGGGGCTCTATTACTGGTGGTCTAACAACCGGCGCAATCCTGGCGCGCTTTATACCTGACGTGGTGGGCTCTTCATCGTGCCTCCGCTTTGAACTGGCGCGTGCTACAGGTATCGATGGTGAGGATTCGTCGGCGGGGAAGGATTCTGTGATCACAACTACACTGTCGTCGTGGTCATCTTTAATATCGATGATGGGTGTTGTACCTCATCGTCATTCACGGTTTTTTGGGCGAAGAGAAAAGCAAGACTGTAGATAATAAGGGTCAACACTTAAATATTTATTATATTTTGTAAATGACCCACTTAGGAGTGTGACGTGTTAGAAATTGGTTATGTAGATAAATTCAGGTTCACGAGCCCATTCACATATATCATATCTGGACCTACAGGCTGTGATAAAACTGTGTTTATGCTTAAAATCATTAAAGAAAAGGGAGAGATGTTCTCAAAATTTCTGCATAAAATTATGTGGTGCTATTCGACGTATCAATCAGTGTTCAACGAGTACCAAGATGATATTTTGTTCCACAAAGGTGTATATGACGTTAATTCGTTAAAGGGAAATGAACATAGTCATTGTAATTGACGATCTCAAGTTGGAGATGGATAAAACGTTTGCCGAGACATTTACAGTATTCTCCCACCATCTTAACATAAGCGTGTTCTTCATCAATCAGAATCTATTTTTCAAAAATAGATACATGCGCGATGTGTCGTTAAATACACAATATCTAGTTTTATTCGAGCAACGTAGAGATGTGTCACAAATTGGGCTATTAGCCAATCAAATGTTCCCGAATCAGCATAAGGAGTTTTTGGAAGTTTATAAAGAAGCTACAAGCCCGCGTTACAGATATTTGCTTTGCGACCTAAATCCGCGAAACACGTTTAGGGTGCTTCTATGTAAGAACGAATATATTTCCAAACGAGCCTGAAACGTTGTATATTCCAGAATGACAAAGAGGCTAAAGAAATACCATGAATTAATAAAAATCTATTATCGACTGCCCCGGGCAATGCAGCAGATGTTTGCTAAAAATATCGACTCCGAGTTTTTAAAATGCATCTGTCAAATCTGTCTAAACGTTATAAATTGCAATGTATCAATGAAACCACCTCAGAAGGCTTGCCTACGCCGTTACAAGAACATAATACGTGCACTCGCTCTTAAAAGTCAAACTGTCGGGAAGAAAAAACGAATTACACTGGTATGCATATGAAATTTTTTTGTCTGCTGTGAGGGTGTTTTCAACTCATATTATATAATTCGACCATGCTGAATTCGAAAATGACATTGGTTTTCCTCAATCAGGTCAGGTTTTTTCTCTATTGGCCATTTATTATAAGTCCAATTTTATCCCCAAATTTATTGATTTTTTTAGCTTAAACACTGTAGATACGAGTAATATTATAAGAACACTTGTGAAAAATGAAAACATTGTGTGAATAAATACTTTTATTCATACAATGAATATGGAAAAAAGTTTATTGAGGAAGGAATGAAGTTTTTTTGGCTTTCCGTCTGTGTTTTTCTTCGGGCACGTCTCGCTTCAAACACCAGCAATAGTCCGCCAGCATATTGATATCCCAGTTTCCCTGGTACCTCTCTTCCATTATTTTGATATCTTGGTGAAATCGTTCACCCTGTTCCTCACTATAATCCCCGCAATTTTCAGGAAAATAGTCCAAGTGGGACCACAAAAAGTGCATTTTTATGGACATGCGCGACCCATGAGCTTTGAAAGCTTCCATCAAGTTTTCGACAACGGACTCGTATTCTGGACTTCTACGCTTGCCAAGAAAATCAGTGACAACTGATTTGAATGCCTGCCAGGCATTCTTCTCAGTTGGAGTCATTGCGTTTTCGAACTGAGTATCCTTAATCAAAGTTCGAATTTGAGGACCATCAAAAACCCCAGCATTTAGTTTAGCATCAGATATATGAGGAAATTTACTCTCGAGATATCGGAATGCTGAACCCTCCTTATTCATTGATTTGATGAAATTTTTCATCAAGCCCAGCTTAATATGAAGTGGTGGGAGCAAAATTTTTGTTGGTGGTACAAGGGGCACTGAAACGACATTATGCGACCCAGGTTCAAAATTCTCTCTGGATGCCCATTCATGCTGTGCATAGTGCTTCTCATCCGCTCGGCTATCCCATTTGCAGCGGAAACATGGGTATTTCGTGTATCCCCCTTGCATTCCCAATACAAATGCCACAATCTGAAAAAAATGAAAATATTTAATTAAAGAATTTAGAGAATTTGTTCTATCAGATAAAAAAATCTATGCATTGGACTGTATGACTTCTGTGGGGAAGTTAAGTGTTCTTATACGCTCTCAAATAACCTTTGGAAAAACAACATAGTCAATAGCAATAGTTTACTTATGATATTAGTATTACCTTCAAATCTCCACAGATCCTCCAGTTATGTTGGTCGTATACGAGAGCATCCAGTAAAATTTTCATGTTATCGTAGCTCTCAGTAAGTTGTACGGAATGTGCTACAGGGACTGATGCAACCCTATTCCCAATGTTGAGAAGTACTGCTTTCAAACTTCGTTTAGACGAGTCTATAAATAGCCTCCATTCTGATGCGTTATATGGCAGGCCCAAGGATTCGATTAGCCCCTCAACATTGCAGCAGTACACTAAGGAAGAGGTATTTTCGTGCACTGCAAAAAACTTGCGGAATTCTTCCTCTCGTTTCCTATACCAGGAGAATGTTGTTCCCGGAGCCAGCAAGTTGTCCTCTCGAAGTCGTGAGCCCAAGATCTCGGCAGCTAATTTGGAAAGTCCTAAATCCCTGGTAAGATCATTAAGTTTGGCCTGGTTGAGAGGCCTCGGCTCATT